>JBDJHY010227373.1:0-11088 GCA_039654485.1 Withania somnifera
CTTTAGATTTTGTATAATATTGAGAATGTCAGATGATGTTTCAGGATGTTGTATAGATTATAAACTATTATTACCATAATTGTTGCTAATATTAAAGGTGGTAACTTGCTCACACTATATCCAAATTACCATAAGTGTGGTAACTCGTAACACTGATGAATCTATCATTTAAGTGTGGTAAGTTGCTCACACTAGTAATTTATGATCAGTTCATACATATAATGCTTTCTTTATAATTGTGGTAACTTGTTCAATTTATTTCCATCTATGACTTTAATTATGGTAACTTGATCACTTCTCGATTTTTGTTGTGATAACTTGTTCATAATGTGATTTCTATTTATATTTTGATTATATCGAGGAGTTGTGGAGGACTTGGGATCATGATTACTTCATTGATATCTTGAAGGTGATATTAGGTGAAAAGGGGAAATAACTTTAGATTTTGTATAATATTGAGAATGTCAGATGATGTTTCAGGATGTTGTATAGATTATAAACTATTATTGAGTTTCTGTATATAAACTGTTTGTAGGTTGCAGTATGTTAGAGGATCGGTTGGGACATAAGGAGTTATAGTTTTCTCTTTATAGTTATCCATCCGAGTACATTGTTGAGTACCATTATTTTTGTACTCACCCATGCTTTTTCTATATTTTTGTGCAAGTTCAGGGCCTAGGCTTCAATGATCGCTTCTTCTACTACTGCAGGCTTCGTCTGAGACATTTCGAGGTACCTTCTCATCCATTCAGCACACCGGATATCTCCTATATTTACTATATGTAGCTTTACTTATTAGAGATATTCAAAGACTTAAGACTTGTATACAGTTCAAATTTTGTGGCTATGTATAGTGAAAACTATTTTTGGGGTTAATATAAAACTTCTGCATTTTATACTAAGCATCAGTTGCTTCCACCGGTGGCCTTCTGCGACCTCCTTAACACCTCTCTTAGTAAAGAAAATTGTACTATTCGTAAAACAGGAGAAGATCATCTCAAAGTATATGATTTCTCCATACCTTACTGTCTGTCCCTCCTCTCCCTATTAGATATGTTAAAACCTCAACGACGTCAGTTATAGTGATCCTACTACTCTGAAAGAATATGCTAGACATGTTTGTCATTGATTAACTTCTGAATCTTGTGGGACTTTACCCAATCATACCCCAATATTGTAATTGTATACTCCCGCGATTGGAAGGCATAAGGGGCCTAAAGTTGGTTCATCGATAAATAAGAGAGAAGGATCAACAAGTAATTCATACCCTATGCAGGCATGTCAATCCTTAGTAAGGTTCTTCACTTTGCATCGAACTAAAACTTCTCACCCTATCAATCGTCAATTGTACTTCTCAATTGATCATCTATCTCTCTTCCATCAGAAAATACTTCCAATACTTTTCAATAAGAGTTGATTTCTGCATCTTTCATTAGATTATTTACCTTAGTTACCGGGTTGGGAAGGCAGGTGTCATCATGTTCGATTTTCATAATGTGACACTTAGAGTCTAAATCATCCCCTAATTCTTCTCCCACTTTGATGATTTCAGAGAATGTTCATCCTTCCAAAGAAATCATCCTTTCATAATACTCTAGATCTTGAACCCTAATAAAAGTTGTGGTCATCTCTTCTTCAGTCATAGGAGGATGTACCCTTGTATCTACTTTTCTCTGATGGATGGCATATTCATGGAAACATTCGGCGGGTTTCTTCTTTATCTTTCCCAAGAAATACCGATCGGGGGCTTCCTTGATATTAGGTTAAATCATCGCACAATTTTTTAGCCAAAAGCCTCCATGTTGTCCACTTGCGCAAATCTTGATATATATATATATGTATATCATTCCAAGTGTTCGCGCTCAAATATTGGATAAATAACCTCATTAATATCGTATTTTTTCATAATACAATGATATTTTCACAATAAACTCAAAGACGAACCATGGGATCTCCAGTGTCAATGAAGGTATCAAATTTTGGTACTTTATAACCCTCAGGTAGATCTACATCTGTATGTATACAAAGATCCTCATACCTAAATCGTACAAAATCTTGTGCTAACTAAACATCCTTCATAACTTGGGAGATAGCTTCTCTTACTATGATCCTCATCTGTTTTCATTCTTCCTCTTTCCTTTTCCATTCCTCCTCTATTTACTTACAATGGACTAGCTCAGTTTGAACGTAAGGATCATCTTTTGAAGTATGTATTGTCTGTACGGTGCCGGCTTGGCCAATGTTGTGCATACTTGTAGGGTAACTTTAAGAAGTAGGATGATTTGGATAAGTGAGGAGTTGAGCCAGATACAACGGTGAGACATTTTTATATGTTGTGACTGAGTTTGGTATGAAGGTATGACATTACGATATATGGGTAGTGGATCTTGATACTAGAGTATGTCATTTTTGCAGTGGATATTATTTGGAATTTGATCTTGACAGAGTTGTGGCTAGACAGCTTAAGAGGATTCAATAGGCGGTTAATTTGTAGGATCGAGTCTACAAGAGACGAAGTAGAAAAAAACTTATGGATTTTGTGGCATACATCACGAAATGTTTAGGAATACATGACTTTAAGAGTGTGATTAGATATGGTGATTTTCCTTGATCAGCAGGAAATGTCTCTATCACTACAAACCAAACTGGTCTAACACTCAATAAGTTCTAAAGTCTAGGGATAAATAAAATATAAATTACTGGAGAGAGTAATTGATTTGGAAAAGTCCAACTCATGTTGGACACAAAGTCTATCCCCATCTATCTTTTTCGTATTTCATGTTCAACATGAGTCAACCTTTTGACAGAGAAATGGAGCAAGATGTGTATTTGGGGAGTTTCAGAAAATGAAGGAATTTTGGGATTATATTCGGATTTGAAGGGAAACATTTTTTGTTCCAACAGAGGGTGAGAGTGGGCACAACTTGATATTAGAGTGATTTTTAGGGAAGTCATGATAAAATCAAATGACTGCTTGATGGTTTTACAGAGAAAAACTTTGGGATATTGAATTTTACAAATAGACTTCGGGAAAACTTTAGGATATTAAATTTTGCAAATGGACTTCGGGGAAAGTATTTTCAAGAATCTTGTATTTCGGAGTTCATATTCCTAGTGACGCTCTAAGACTTTGAAATGGAACAATGGACCTATCAATTTTGAAGAAAACCAAATGTATTTAAAACAGATAAGCAAGACAGTCACGAATATAGCACATAATGGACAAATAATACACATTTTGCCAGAAAATATATGTAACCTTTTATACGTCAAACGTAGGCCTAACGCATTGAAGGAGAATTCTCTTTTGAACCAATTTGTTATGCGAAAAAACATTTTATTATCACTAAATCATAAATAAAACCTATTTTTTGTTTCTTTTTCCTTTTTTTTAATTTTACTAGATCACAAAATTGGGGAAAGAGATGGAATAAAACAATCCCTTGCGTGAGATAGATAAAATCAATATCGCACAAGGGATGAAATTAAAAATATTTCTTTGGAGGCAATCTATGAAAATGGATGAATAACAACCCAGTTCAGACAACGAATTATCCTTCAAATCACATAAGTATGCAAGTCCCAATTGCTTAAAAAAAGTCAATTAGACTAGGGTAGGTCTACTAATAGGCTCGTACCCTCCATGGTACCGGTCATCCTAGGTCATGCCTAAATTTAAGATTTTGGTTTCGCTCTATCCTTGGTGTATAAGAGGGGGTTTGTATTGACCAATTAGACAGACTATCTAAGCTGGATCTTAGATAATAATTGGTTGCAGCGTGTAACAATGTATCGTCGTACAACCCAAAAAAGGAGTTTCATCCAGAGCAGACAACCATGTGAGGCGTGTCTTTGCCTAAGGAAGGAAAATAAAAAATGAGGTCAAGTGGATGGAATATGCAATGAGAAAATGCAATGACATATTAATTTGCATAAAGTAAACGTGTAATCACATAAAACATGTTTTTACTCATAGAAAGTTAGAAATATTAGTTAGAATCTTAAACTAATGCCAGCAAATTCGCCATCTCTATTTTACTTCTCATTTTAAATTACTAAAGGAAGAATATAGGTTTTAGGGAAAAATAATTATTTGTCAAACCATTCGAAACTTTAAAAAAAATCCTAAATAATTTAAACTAACAGAGGCGCCACTTAATTTTTTGACGAAATTAAGAAAATAATTTATAAACTTTGAATTTCAAAAACGAGAAGAAAACTGAATGTTTAAAGAAACTCCAAGTAAGGATTCAATTAACTCCCCGAGAAAGGCTTTTAAGGCACCTCGGGAGCATCCACAAATGGGGTTCACAAAATTTTCTAACTCTTTTATAGACGTGGTTACTTAAAAAGCATTCGTTAAATTGCAAAATCAGTAAAGATTAATCAAACTTTTAAAGCAGGCATATTTTGGCCATATTTTAAAATGTAACCACTCTTATGAAAACTTTACTAATTTGACATAGAAGAGTTATTTTTACAAAATGTTTATCTTGCAATATGGTAGATGTGATAATTTCTTGATTTTAGAATATTTAACTCCGTTTATTTCAATTTTGAAAATAGAACAAACTGTCAAATGAGTGAATGAATTAATTACAAAAAAAAATTAAAGGAACAGAGAATAGGCTACATCCTTAGGAATTTAGTTTAGACTAAATGTTAGTACATAGACAAATTAGATACTAATAAAATTAATGAGAGGACAAAAGTTACGGATGATCCTGGAGTGTGGCCTTAGGCTAATTTAGCTTCTTCATCTTTCGGTAGCTTCCCGTCTTTAATCCATTTTGGATTTGGATGAGGTCTGACATAGTTTTGTCCTTTGGACCATTCCAAGTTCATGAGAATAGTACATGTGGAACTCAGACGAGGAGAAGAGGTCATTCAAAAGAAGGAAAAAAGAATTAATATTTATCCACGAACTCAAACTTTATATTTATGAAAGAAATCAACAAACCATGTTGCATCATACAAAGAAAGATAAAGACAAAAATGGCAACAGATCAGTGCACATCAAGCTCATGCAATAATATTTCACATAGCTTAAATTGGTAAATGCACGAGTGGAATACTTCCTCAATTAACATTAATCTATACAGAACTGATTCAAACACACTATAAATTATTCTTTCCAAATTAACCACGCATTAAAGATATGCAAACTTAACTATTACCCAGCTGATAGAAAACGATGATATTGAAATAGAGGAAAAGTAGATTTAGCACAGTTTCAACTTGAACAAATCTCATCAGACCTCTTCATGCTTGTATTGACTTAAACCAATCACAAGAAGGGACACCATATGCTCACTGGATATGCAGGACTTATTTACTTAGGCAGTAACTGAAATAGACATTTCATGTATAAAAAACTCTCATGTCCAGTTTTAGGGTAATTTGGAACTACACAGGTTACACTATACTTGTCATAACCTAAAAATCAAGTTGTGATTGCATCTACATCCCATATGTAGACAATTCTAACCCCGACCCAGAGCATTAAGTGATGGGTCAGTTCCAAGTGCCTAAAAAAAGAGAAAAGGAGGAAAAGGAGAAGAAGAAAAAGAAAAAAAAAGAAACAGAATACATAATACATAATAGAAAGTAAATCTCACAGACCCTGGTATCGTGGATGTCGAGCATCTATTAAAATAATAGCAACAAATAACGGCTAGCATGAACGCCGAATGCTCATCGTATCTCCTGAAACAACACCAATCTAACTCACATAATTATGCCCGCTCTCCGGACTTATACTAGGATCTACATCACAAAAAGATACAGAAGTGTAGCTTGAGTACCAAGAACAACAGGTAACCTGTATGCATCATAGGTTGACTGGGCAAAGTAAGAACAAGCAGGGTAAAGAGCGATTAAATGAAAATAGGGAAATGGCACACAATGAAGTAGTAAAAACCAGTAAGTGTGGTAAAAGGTCAGCTATTAGTGTGTGAACACAATGGAAAAGTCGCAACAAACCATGAAAAATGTGACACCGAGCTCCAACGTAACCACTACAAGAAAGAACCACAAAAGAGAATATCAAGAAAGTACTGAAATAATATAGTCAAAAGTAAAGAAAGGAAAGTAAACACCACAAGCCAAGCTAGAAACAAAACACTCCAGCATATAACTAACCATATGAGAAAATCCCCCCTTAAAGGGTGCTAAAAAGTAAATAGTGCTCGTATGCACCTTCCCCGGTGTAATCTCGGTAGGAATGATCCACAGAAGGCTTTCCTATGTACCACTCCTCCTTCCGTAAACCATCTACCTAGGTTATGCACAAACCTAGTACATCAGGCATGGCTACCCAGGATGGAAGGTCCGAAGAGGGAATTAATCCTATGTACAAAGTCCTCATAAAAAGCCAACTAGTGCCATAGTTATCAGGACAAAATGCCAAAACCCAAGCTTAAACCGTATATCACATCTCAGTAGAAAAGTCAAGTCAAATCTCAGTAAAACCCAACCTTCACCATGTCGGCAAAATCCAGAGATCATAATGATAGTGAGAAAATATGATCAAATGATGTGAGAAGGTATCTCCATACTACTCATGGAACAGTCATGGAATAATATAAGTATAATAGATAAGAAATCACTTTTCAAATTATCATTTTGCGTAAAGCTCAATTACCTTTTAAAATATAAATGCATGCTCGCGACATGGAATAATCATTAGTCTAGATCGGCCCTAAAGCCACCAACTTAATCGCGGGGATAATTACTAAGCTCTATTCACTAGTATAACCCCCTTACCAACATAAACTATGTTCCAGAGACAACGTGAACCACGTAGGGAGGGCCTCGTATCCCTAAGGATACATAACAAGCAAAAAGGAAGCCAGATAGGTTGTAGGCCAACATAACAACTATACGGGGCTCCAAACTAGTAACCCAGCCCTAATTTTGCAATTTACCAAGTGTATACAATACTAAATACCCAATCTAAAATAAGTAAGTCATAACCTACCTAAACTCGGTGAAAACCTCGAGAAGTGCGCTGAGATACCTAAAAGTCACAAACAAAACTCAAAATTATACGAAGTTAGCAAGAACATAGCCCATGCATCAGAACGAGTAAAAAAAAGCCCATATTGCTATAGCAATAGTTGGGTCGAAATCCAAACTAAAATTGAGTTGGTAAAATATTATAACACAGAAAAATAGGATATTTATACCAATAAATACAAAAATCTCATAGATCGTATCATAAAAATTAGGTCTTAATTCTATGGATAATAATGAAGAAATAAGCCTAAAAAGTTTATGTAATATAGCGAACTTTACAATTAAAGAGAGATCAAGAAATTACCTGGTAGAATTGATGGTCAAATCAACACAAAGAATTTCTATGAATTAAAACTTTAATACATACCTCAATAAGCGCCTAATTATCTCTAGAAATTCAAGAACTTGAGAGATAAATCAAGAAAATTAAAGAAAACACTGTAAAGAAGACACTTTATATATAAACCCACTAAATATTAATAAACCAGCCAAAATAACCGACTTATCAGCACTGGCTGATTTATCAGCCACCGATTTATCTGTCATTTGGCTGATTTTTTAGTCACCACACCTGATTCTTATAGATTTTTTTCTAAAAAGTTTTAAAAGAAGTACGTGATGGAAATAAAGTTCAATCTCCACAATCCATATATATATAATAGTCCAAACTCAACAGAACTGATGAAATGATAATTCGAGGTTGTATAAGCTCAGTGTGGCTAGAAGAAGCTATAAATATAAAATAATTAAGCTATAAAACTGTCAGGGAGCCAAACTATAGTTCCCATCAAGTCACAGATGACTTGGGGAAGAAATCAAGATTCTCTAATAACAATGGAATTGTAAAATCACAAAAATGGCCTGAGGTTCATTACAACATTGACTTATCACCATATTATCTACACTTTACTTAATCATGCATGTTACATTCATTTTTTAGTTAATTGAAGGAAACCTTAGGTATTAAGATAACACAAATCTCATAGGTAAACTATCAACATGCTTTATAGGTGACTCAATGCGTATGAGAAGAAATCTCAGAAAAGCAGCTAGTAGAATATTAATCCAACACAAGGGGCAACAGAATGGGAGAAAACATGTGAATTAAATGAATTAGCTCGTTATCACAAAAAAAGAAAGAAGGAAAGGGCTACATGTTCATGCTATGAACTAAAGATACGCATAGTTAGACAGGTAAGATGACTTGGAACAAATGAAATAGCTTCATAACAAAGCAATTAGACCTAGCACATAAAAGAAAAGTGAACAAATACCAATTAATAGAAGACCGCATGAGCTAAGCATAAAAGAGTAAGAACAAGCAAAACCTTGTCAAATATACATCATGAACTCGATATAAGGTAAGGAGGAAAGTAGACAGTTGATTAGCGAATTTTGGATATGCAATAGCATGAAGGTGTTAAGGGAAAATGGGCATGCTTTATGATGCATAGTTTCATAATACAATAAAAAAATTGAAGTAAGAAGAAAATAACCTAAAGTATTTATAAACGTAAAATAGCAAATAAAAGAAGTTATTCAGGAGCCAGTAAATTAAACTCATAGATAAAACAAAAATCAAGAATAGTCATTAAACACTACCTAATCAAGAATCACATATTCAGGTTCATTCAGACAAGTTTAAAATTTAATGAAACACACTCTAGACAATTATTACATGTATAGCAATTATAGAGAAACAAGCCAGTTCATGCAGCTTTAAGAAACCAAAATAGATAAGTATCTTCATAGGAAAAGAATTCTCAGAACATGTTGGACTCATACTTGATCCGTACAAGACTTATCCTAGGAAAACTATTCATTCAACTTAAAAAAACATTAGATACAACAAAGCACATATAGATAGGAAAGTGAAATCAAACAGTAGACAATAGGCATGTGTATGGAGTTAATTAAGCTCATTTGAAGCAATAAGTAAACTATACAGAGGAAATATGCATAAATTACTCGAAAATCAGAAAATATTCTTAAAACAAGGAAAATATACAATGTAAGGTCAACAGGAAGTTGGGCAAGTTAAAGAACATAGTGAAAACACTCATTGGTATCAGCATCGAACCCAAGTTTAGTGAATTGAGTAGAATAGACTCATTATAAAAGAAGAAATCTCTCTTCTTTAATTAGATTATCTTATTAGGGTTATTATTCATCCTTCTTTAATTAAGGAGAATTTTCCAATAGGTGACACTTGTAATTCATTCCATACAAAACATGGATTCCTTTTAACCTTAGTTAACAAGCTACATAAAGAATAACATGTGAGTGACAGGCAAGGGAAATTGGAAACAAACACAGACTAGACAAACTATAGGAGCATAATATCATGTTAGGTTGATGTACAAGTCATATATTTGATTCATAGTGGCAATAAGAGGTAACAGAGAGAAGGGAACACATCCTAACATTAAATAAATTAATGATCTTAGAGCCAAGAAAGACATTCGCATATATAGAAATGAAGCACCAAATGATATTAGTTTAGAATTCCATAAGTACTTATTAAAGGAAATTGAAATCAAATAGCAATCAGCCTCTGGGGAAGTTATAAAACTTGAACAAAATTATCACAAGTAGATAAACAAAAGAGGCAGGCAGGTTCAGCATACAGTTCAAGCAAGTACTGAGATTCCATCATACTATCAACTAAGCATGGAAAGTATGAAACAGATCAATATCAGTAAAGTTACTAATTAATACACTGTACCAAAAGAGGTTCACTAAGCAAGTGGTAAAGCATAGAACCTATACTAGGCAATATAGTTGACTTCACTAGAAGACGATAGTAAGACTCATCTAATTTTTAAATAAGTAAGTTAAGACCAATATATGCACTCTATAAGCTGATAGGTGACATGAAGGTTACACAAGACCAATTTAAGCTTTTATTTGGTAATTAAGTAACAAGAAAATTAGAAAGCAGGCAAACATAAAGAAGTAACGGGTCATTTAGAACAGGGTTACACATATTAAGCAAGAGAATTCTAAAGTAGTCTATGCAGTCACAAGTAAGACAAGAACTACAATTGAACTCTAATATAATAAATAATTCCTGTTGATAAGAGAGCAGGAACTTAATGAGAATCATCTATCATGTTTAAACAGAATTGGCATAAAAGAGCAAGAAAAATTAGAATCAAGAAGTCATGTACTTCTTAGACAAGGCCAAAATCTATACAAAACAATAACATGTATACATGGAAGGTTAGCATATCATTTAAAGTGTGTTCAAATACATAAATATAGGTAGTACAAGCCTAACAATTAGCTTCTGCAGTACAAACCTAGGTAGTAGCTTATGCTTCGATGCAGTTGAAGTTACACGAGAAGAACTACCCTACTCATGACTTAGATTTGGTAGCAGTGATATTTGTATTAAAGTTGTGGATACATTACTTGTATGGAGTGCATTGTAAGGTGTTCACTGATCATAGGAGCCTTCAGTACATTAATAGTCAGAAAGACCTTAATTTGAAGAAGCGACATTGGATGGAGTTGCTTAAGGAATATGACATCGCTATTTTGTACCACCTATTAAAGGACAATGTAGTGGCGGATTCCAATAGTAGGAAATTCTCAAGTATGGGTAATTTAGCATGTACTGCGGAGCAACCTTTGGCTAGAGATGCTCAGGGTCTAGACAACAGCTTGGTTAGATTGAAGATTTCAAATGACGGTGGTGTGTTTGCATGTGTAGAGTCCTATTTTTCATTGATAGAGTAGATTTGTGCCATTCAGTTTGATAATGTTAAGTTGAGGATCATTCGTGATAAGGTATTGCGGTGTGAAGCCAAGGCATCCTAGTTAGGTTCTGAGCATATTTTGAGAATTAGGGGAAGGATTTACATCCCGAAGCCTAGTGATTTAGTGAGATTGATCTTAGAGGAGTCCTACTTTTAGGTATTCCATTCATCTAGGGGTAACAAAGATGTATCACAATCTGAGTCAGCATTATTGGTGGAGTGGTATGACGGCGTACATTGCAAACTTTGTTGTTCGGTGCTTACATGCTTAGCAGGTGAAGTTTGAGCACCAGAGGCCAGGTGGTGTGTC
>JBDJHY010227395.1:0-11088 GCA_039654485.1 Withania somnifera
ATGTGCATGGGATTCTGAAAAAATCCCAAGGGTCCCATCAGAGGCCAACTTTTTATATTTTTTGTTGTCATGTGATGTAATCTGGTTCTAGTGAAATGCTATTCGCCATTGTGAAGGCATTTCATGCAATCGCGTGGTTCAACCCTGATATGCATCACAAACATGGAGGATAACTTACTAGATTGCGGATCTTTGATTGCTAGAATTTCATAATCGAGAGGAAAATTGTCATGACCCTATTTTTCGGATCATAAGCCCACCTACTAACCCACCAATAGGTGAATCAACCCTGTATCCTAAAGCCAAAGTGGAGATCTACTATAGATAATACGGTAGAAAGAATTGCAATAAGTAAGGTAAAGAGAGTATATTGGATGAAGATAAGAAAATAAAACAAATGAGTCAAGAAACCTCCCAAAAATTCAGTATCAATGTATATAGAGATCTACTAAGGTACAGATTACAAGATAATAAGTACAAATTTTGTCTATGGAAGTACAAAAAATACAAAATAATAAGCTGACAAGATGGAGTCCCAAGTTTGACGTTCGAAGCTCAGCTTGTATATGTAAAAGTAGCAGTGACGAGGGAAAAATGAGTAATCCACATTGGGCTCTAGTATTCGGATCTACACCAGGGGAACGCAAGTGCATTATGAGTACAAGTTGCCGCAGAAACAAGTACCCAGTAGGCTTTGGGGGACCAATAGGCATATAAAAAATATAAGAGTCATAAATAACCAGAATAGAAAGAACAACAAGTCACAGAAGAAAGTAATACAACACAGGAAACTAGCATATAGATAGGAAGCAAGAGAACTATAGGTGTATAAGTAAGGCCAGCTATAAAACTAGGTAGGGACATAGGTAAGAAAAGCATAACTTACCCTAGATACTCGAGACAATACAGTAGCAGTAATAGTAATATTAGAAAAGATAGATAGTAAATAAACTAGGGGAAATTCAATTGATGTACCGATAACCTCAAGATACGGGAGGGAAAGGTGTAGAAACTGGAAACATGAAAAAGTAAGTCCATAAGGTATTGATTATCAGAATGTACAATCTACAACTAGAACTAATAGTATATGTAATAGTAAGGAAAGTATAACCCTGCCAAACCCCAACAAGAATAGTAGAGTACACAGAAGTCACGCTCACCCATCAATCATCCCATACTACAGTAGAGTAGATACAAAATAAAAGTGAAATAAGGTAAACACAGACACAATTATGCTTGGTTCCTGGGTACTCTATTCCTACAACACATGAAGTACCAATAGGTAGGACCCATGGAAGATCTACCCCCAACTGCCTCTATTCCACAATAAACCCCTTCTCCAATATATTTGTCCCCCGAGAGGTATGACAACTGCATACGAAATGCCTAACATCGTATGAAGCCTGGTCTAAGAGTAAAAGGTACCACACAATGCCATGGTATAAAGCCTGGTCTAAAACAAGTAAAAAAGGTTGTAGTGGGTGTCTGACATGCAACCGAGTCTAAAATAAGTAGAAAAGCAAATTATATTATTATTATTATCAAAAAATTCCATTTTATTTTGGTTTTGTCCATTTCGATATTTATTATATGAAAAAATGCCTCCAAGGCCAACCAATGTAAGAAAATGGTGATAACAGGCCCCCGACCCCAAATACTTATCACCGGCCTTCTTTCCCAAATACTCTCTCAGAAGATGAACCTTACGACTCTCAGGTTTACGAATTCAACAACTTAAGTAATATCTATAGCTAACCTATACCCTGTACAAGATCAACTAAAATAATGCTAATAACACAAGAAAATAGCCTAAACCCGTGGGTGATACACAAAAGTCAACCACATTGTAATGACCCTTAAGGTCATTTGTGTGTTTTAGGCAATATTTTGCATTCTAGAGTGCTCTGGTTGCTGTCCTAGGTTATTTATTACATTTTTTTATCAGTAGACAGCTCCTTATTGGTTTGGTTAAGGTTTATCTCGCTTTGCCTATTTTAGAGCTTGAATTTAGGTACTCGTTGATTTTAGTCAACATTCATTTAAGACGAGCTCGAAATCGAACTCCAGTGGTTCCCTTAGCTCAGTTGCGTGGATTTTGATCTAGGTAGACCCTTGGTACGGGTCAAGGATCTTTCACAAGTTTATCTCATTTTTTTAGAGTCAAGTTGATTGGCAGTTATATGTTTAACTTTTTTCAACATTTGATGATCCTAGTGTTGATTAAGAAATTTGACCGTGCATTATCTCCAGAATGATGAGTTAGGTCTAGGAAGAGTGTTGGCTCATGTCCTAAAGCATTTTCTTAACTTTGTCCTAAGTGTTCACTTGGTCAACATTTCTCCATAACGACCTTGTATGCGAATTTTGGCTATGCCATTGAGTTCAAAACATTATTTTGGGTGTGTATGCATTATTATTTTGTATGTATTGGACTCCGGACTCGTACTGAACTATCATTAGAGTAATTCCAACTTTGTTGGAATTACTGGTGCAGTTTCACTAGCGATGTTCTTGTCAAAAGTGTGGTGTAGCACCTGCGATGGCTCTTCTGCACCATTAATGGCAGGTCTCCAAGGGTACTTTTTCACATGTGAAGTCCTAGACACCTGCGACCTTGCCCCTGCAGAGGATATTCCGCACCTACAAAGGTAGGTGGCCTTGGGGTCTTCCACACCTGCGACCCCTTCCCCATCCTTGGGAAGTCGCACATGCGACCCTTTCCTTAAATGTGTGACCTATCTAGTGTTTTAAGTATGTGTTTGACCTCATAATTTTAGATCATTTTCCCCTTGAATTCTCTTCCTAAAACCTTTTACATGGTCCTAAAAATGCTGGAAATCATAATAGTTGTTGGGGGAGGAGGCATCCTTCCTAGCTTTATTCCCGGCTTCTCCATCAATTGGGTAAGTTTCTACCTTATCGATTTAGTGAAAATGGTGTGTCCCACCATTTATGCCATATTTTCTCTTAAAAGATGAACCTCACAATTCTTATGATGTAGGACTGCAACAACACAAAAACAGTATCTAGAACTAAACCTATTACCTATACAGGATCAATTAAACTACAACTAGAAGCACAATACAACAGCCCAAAACCGATGGTGAAATAGAAAGCCAACCCATGCACTAGCCTTCTACTGATTTCAGAGCCAGCCTACGACCATCACAAGGCCAATACTAGTTCCAAGTCATCGGATCACACGAAACACTGATAGAATGAAGGAGATGAAGTCAAATAGAAATGTGGTCAAGGGTCATGGTATCGACCTAGAATTACCAACCGATGGGTCTTATTTAGCACAAGTATAAATTCTACATCTCCAGAGTAAGACCCACCGAGCTTACTTGTCATCCGATGAATAATGCATTACAGCTCATGGATATTAACTCGACTAATAACAAATAAGATAACATAGACTGATAGAAAACAACCTAAAAGTCAAGACGAGTCTAACGATATAAATCCTGTAATATTCAGGACTGGGCAAAAAGTCAGGCCTAACACAAGCCCAGGGAACCAGCTTAAGGGACCTAGAAATAAATTTCAATGCGGAGTTCTCGGCATCATTAGGAACTCGTGCTTAAAATTTGAGCACAATCCTTGTAAAGGAATGTCTTCAAAATAATAGGAGAACAAGAGAGATGATACAAAAACTTTACATATATTTACACTAAAGAGTGGGGGGTTTACTTACTACAATATGAATGCAAAACTGACTATGGAGTAAGACCAAATCAACTCACCACAATTAACCAGTAACAAGTTGAAAGTAGAAAAATTACCAAGGATTAAGAAGCTTAATCATTTGGAATAAATGGTGTTAAACACCATTTTTATGAAAGTCACCAAAATGATGGAGAAATTAGGAACCTCTCTAGGAACAATACCCCCAATAGCTACTATTATTTCCAGCATAAGGTTTTAGAGAGAGAATTCATGCCGCGAGCAAAGATATTAATGACGAGGAAGGATTTTTGTTTTGCTACTAATACTTTCTTTTCTAAAGGGAAAATGATCTAAAATTATGAGGTAAAACACATATTTAAACACTGGATAGGTAACACTTGCCGGAAAATCTTATAGGTCCGACATCGTAGGGGCGGGGAAGGATCACAATTGTGAAGGACCCACATTCTACCTTCCTTCGCGGGTGCGAAACATCCTCCGTAGAGGCGAGGTCGTAGGTGTGACCAAGACTTTATAGTTGTGAAGCTACCCATGTAGACCTACCATCACAGGTGTGACTGCATAAGCTGATCTCTGCACTAGTAATTCTGCCGTAGTTGGAATTTCTTCGAAGACAGTTTGATATTAGTTCAAAATCAATAAATACAAATGAATAATGCCTACACACTCGAAACAATTTTATGGACTTAATGGAACAGTTAAAATTTTCATATGAGGTAATTATAGAGAAATGTTAACAAAGTCAGCACATAGTCCTAAGTTAGTAAAAGCTACATATGCCTCGGTAAGCAAACCAACACTCTTCCTAGAACAAAATTGACATTTTAGAGCTGATGAAGCTGTTAGATTTATGATCTGATGCTCCAGTTATTGAATATTGACCAAAGTCAAACATTAAACTTTTGGCCAACTGAAATCTCTAAAAATGAGATAAACTTGCACTGAAAGCTGCTAGACCTAGACCAAGGCTCCACCTAGATGAAAATCTACATTTCGGAGCTAACAGAACTATTAGAATTCAATTTTGAGCTCATCTTGAAGGAATGTTGACTAAAGTCAATGAGAACCTAAATTCAAGATCTAAAATAGGGGAAGTGAAATAAATTTCAACTTAACCACCAGGAAGCCAGTCAATCGGTCTCAGCTGGTCATAAATAACTTGGGGAAGATACCAGAGATCTCTAAAACATAAGATATAAAGTAAAAACATAAATGACCATTAGGGTCATTGCTGCATCCACTACAGAAAAGGACCTTCTTTCTCAAAAGTCACACAAAAATAGGAAAAAAGGAGAAAAAAGATACATGAAGGCTCGAACAATAGCAGATACTACATCTTCATCTTATTCTTGATTTCTCAGGTAGCTTCCTCCACCAGACGGTGTCTTTACCGCACCTTAACCACTAATATCTCCTTGGATCTCAACCTCTTAAAATTATTGGCTAGGTTGAGAGAATCCCGTAGAAATTCTATAGTCTGAACCCTGGCCTCAAAACCATCGAACCAACCTATTGGCAACCTACACTTCCTACCATATAATCCCTTAAATAGTGTTATCAAAATATTGGAGTGATAGATATTATTATATGGAAACTCCGCTAAGGACACATACTAATCTTATGCACCTCTAAAATGCAACACATAGGCTCTCAACATGTCTTAAGGACCTAGATAGTCCTCCAGGATTGACCATCCATCTGTGGGTGAAAGTTTTACTCAACTAAACCTCAGTACCTATCCCTCATTTAATAGTCCTCCAGAACTGCGAGGTAAACTGAGTGTATCGATTAGATATGATAGACATTGGAACTCCATGCAACCAAACCACCTCCTGAAGATAGATATGAGCCAACTTCACTACACTATAGAAAAAATTAGTATGGATAAACTACGCTGACTTAATCAGCCCATCAACAATAACCCACCGTGTGGTCACCTCTGCTAGTCCTCGGTGAACCCAAAATAAATTCCATGGTCACACACTCCCACTTCCAATTCGAAATAGGGAGCCTCTGCATCAGACCACCAGGTCATCGATGCTCGAGCATAACCAACTGGCAGTTCAAACAACATGTGACATATTTCTCTATGTCCCTCTTTATCCCACTCTACCATTATAGTTGACGCAGATCATGGTACATCTTAGCTACACCCGGATGAAATGAATACCTACAGTTATGAACCTCACATAATGCAATTGAATCAACCAATAAATCAATGACACACAACCTCCACCATCATATCAGTCATTACAATCCCTGAATCACAAAAGGAAACCAAATATTTATCCTTAAACCGATGTGGAAAATCCGATCCAACAAGGAAGATCGAGCCTCAATACAAGCTAAAACCCTCATGGAGTCTTGCAAATCCAATCTAACAAACTAGTTAGCCAAAGATAAGATGTCTAAGGCAAATGGTTTCTATGAAAATTACAAGAGCACTAAGCTACCCATACTGAATGTTTTTATCTCAACTAATTTGATACCATGTTTGTCTTTCCTAGATGGTATAAAATGGAATTATTCTAGTCCTTCAACAGCCCAACCCACCTCCGTTTCCCAAAATTGAGCTCCGTTTGGCTCATAATGTATTGAGTACTATAATGCTCAGCGTAAATCTCACATAGAACTCCATAAAAATAATGTCTCCAAATCTTGAACTCAAATACCACCACCAGCAACTATAAGTCGTGAGTAGGGTAGTTACGATCATGAACCATCAGCTTCCTTGATGCATATGAAATAACCTGGCCCTGCTGCATTAGAACACATATTAAACTAACACCTGGGGCATCACAATACACCAAGAGCTCTTGACCTTAACCGGCATGGTCAACACTGGCACAAAAGTCAATAACTCCTTGAGCCTCAGAAAGCTTGACTCATAATCCTTAAACCACTGAAAAGCAACAACCTTCCTATTCATTCTAGTTAAGGATTCAGTAATAGATGAAAAGACCTCAACAAACCACATGTAGTAATCTTCTAACCAACAAAGCTCTGAACTTTAGAAGGAGACATCAGTCTTGGCCAATAACACACTTTCTGAATCTTTGCTAGAAGAACCATTGTCCTATCTTTAGACACCACGTGTCTTAGGAATGCTACAGACTCCAAAAAACTCACAGTTTGAGAACTTAGAATAAATTAGATTCTCTCTCAGTGTTTGGAGTATTAAAAACAAATGTTTCCCATACTCTGCTTTACTCTGTGAGTATACTAAGAAATTATCAGTAGAGATAACCACAAATAAATCTAGTAGGGCTCGAGTACCCTATACATTAATTCCAAAAAAGTTGTTAGGTAATTGGTCAGCCCAAAAGAAATGACCTGAAACTCATAATGTTCGTAAAGAATATAGAATATTATCTTTGGGATGTCCTCCACCCGAGTCCTCAACTAATGATATCCTAATTTTAATTCTATCATAGAAAACATTATTGTACCCTGGATCTGCTCGAACCAAATAATTAATCCTCGACATCGAATAATGATTCTTAACTATAACCTTATTAAGTTGTCGATAATCTATAAATATCCACATTGTACAATCCTTTTTCTTAAAATACAAAAATGGTGCACCGCACAGAGAAACACTTGAATGAATAAACCCCTTATCTAGCATATCCTAGAGCTAAACCTTAAGCCCTCTCAACTCTGAAGGAGCCATATTTAAGAAGTATTGAAATGCTTTGTGCCCAACTCTAACTCAATGGCAATTTTATATCCTGCTCAGGTGAAAGTCTAGGTAGGTTGGTTGAAAACACATCAGAACTTACATACTATAGAAAAAGACTTGGTAGTGGGAGTGTCGGCTCCAACATTGCGAATATAGGATAAAAAAGACAAACATCCTCTCACCACTAATCTACGAGCATAAAAGTAGGGGATGATCCATTTCGATGGGTAGCTAATAGAGCCCTACCACATAACCAAGGATACATCAAGCTCGGCTAAGGTAATGGTCGTGGCATAATAGTCCAAAACCATAAGGTGATTGAATAACTACTCCACGCCCAGTATGATATGAAAGTCTAACATGTCTAACAACATAATATCATCCCAAGTATCTAGAAACCAAACAAGACCTCGATACCCGATCCACTACTAAACAATCTCCTATTAGGGAAGAAAAAGATACAAGAATAGATAAAAATTCACTAGCTAACCCAATGCAAGGTGAAAAGAATATGGAATCATAAGAACATGTGGAACCGAGATCAAGCAAGGGAAAAGCTAAACTAGAACAAAAAAGATCATCGATGTGATCATAGAGTTTGAGGCCTCTGCCTCAATCCTACCAAGTATAGCATAAAACTAGAGTTCATTACCTGAGGCACCACTACCATAACCACCATCCCAGGCATGCTGTCCTATAATATGAGAACCACCACCTTATTCCCCACCTCTAGTTGGTAGTGGTACTAGCCTCAAAAGCTAAATAGGCTGAGGAATGGCCTAAAGTATACCTCTCTAAGGGAACTCTCTTGTATAATGTGCAATGACACTACAAAACATGACCCTGATGGCCTAATCAAGCAAGAGCCACCACTATGACTTAACTGGCCACCACATCCTGAAGACCTGGATCTATGAGAAAACTTACGAGAAGATAGCACACTAACACGCTGAGGATTTGGGTCTAAAATTTTAAGAGATTCCTGAACCTTCCTACTAGACTAGAACTTTAAGACTGTTGTTGTCCACAGCCCCAGATCGGTGCCCACTAAAACTAACATGTTGCATTTGCCTCTTCTTGTTGTGCTGACACGACTCATGAAAGAGGGACTCCATGGAATGGGCATGATCATATGCTTCCTAAAAAGGATGGCTTTCGTAAACTAATAAAGAAACTAACTCAAAGAGTCTATCTCTCAAGCTATACAAAAATGTATGGACCCCCTCTGCCTCAATAGGAATAAAATCAACCCCATGTCTTTACAACTAATAAAAATAGGCCTCATACTCTTGACTAATATCGAGCCCTATTCCAAATGTATAAAATCCTCCCTTAGTCAATGCCCCTCTTCTCGACACATAATCTTTCTTATAAATATCTCGTAGAACTCATTCCAAGATAGATAGGGTGACCCTATATGCTTACACGTCATTCAAAGATCTCCACCACTACTTCATGGAACCGACATCAAGAAAGTGGTGTAGGCGACTCCATGTGACTCAAGAATATTGAGGTTCCTCAATCTCTCCTCACACTTCATTGTGAACTCATGCACATTCTCCCCTGGAACTCCAGTAAACTATGAGGGATGTAATCTCAGGAATCTCTTCAATAGATTCATCTCTAAATCTAACATAGCAGCCTACAGTGCCACCCCAAGAGGAACAACAAAGATAGGCAGCACCTATGAAGGAATAGAGGCTTCTACTAGGTGAACTAGTAGAATTGGAGAAGGAACTACATCTATTGGTTGTACTTCTATCTAAGATCCCCCAAGGCTTCCCAAGAGGTAGACGTATGTTCCCCATCCATTAGAGGACCCCCAAATACAAACTGGCACAAAATGGCTTTGACATTGTAGACAGTAGAACTGGGCTAGAGAAAGAGTAGGTGATCCAGGCACTATTAGGGTCTCAAAGTCTGAACTAGGATCATAACCCACATAGATACCATAGTAGGGCCTTATGCTGAATCCTGAGTTGCTGGGTCAGAGGACTCACCATTATCTATAGGCGTAGACGAAGTACTTGCCATTTGCGAAAGAATAGAGACAATAAATGAGATTTTGAGGAAAATATCTAGCAGACAAGCACCATATAAGATCCAAAAAAAAGAATTCAAGTTCCTACATGCTACTATGTCCTCCAGAAGATAGGTCACGGATATCTCCGCACTGACCTACAAGACTCTACTAGATACTAGCTCTATACACTAACACCAATTAAGACCTAGGCTCTGATACCAATTTGTCATGAATTTCTCAAATCATGAGGGAACCTAATAATCCACCAGTAGGAGAACCAACCTTGTAGTCCAGAGCTGAAGAGTAGGGTTACTAGAGCAAATACAGTATGCACAAGTGTAGTAAGTAAGGTAAAGAGAAAGTAAATGAGATAAAGATAAGAAAACTAAGATAACTGAGTCAAAAAGCTCCCCAAGATCTGGTATCTGTGTATATATAGATCCAATAAGGTATAGAGTACAAGTGCAAGACAATAAGCAAAGTCTCTCTCTAGAAGTATAAATAGGACAAAATAATAATCTGACGAGATGCAAGCCCAAGCTAGACGTCTAAACCTCACATTGTCTCTCAAAAATAGAAGCAACGAGGCATGAACAACTAATCAACACGTGTTGTTAGTACTCAATTCTACACCAGGGGAACACAGTATCCTTTAGGGGGACCACCAGGCATATAACAAATATAAAGCCAGAAAAAAAACATGAATAAAAAGAAAAACAGGTCACAAAAGCAAGTAGTACAGTACAGGAAGCTAGGACATAGATCAAAAGCAAGAGAACTAGTAGTTTACAAATAAGTCTAGCTATAAAACTAGGCAAGTACACAGGTATGAAAAACAGAACGTACCTGTGATCCTTGTAGCCATACGAAAGTAGTAATAGTAATATCAGACAAGATTGATAATAAAAGGGATTAGGGGAAATCGGGCGGTGTACCGGTAACCTCAAGATACAGGAGGGAAAGGTGTAGGAAGTAGGAACATACTTGAATTTTAGAGTACAAAAAAATTGTGCTAACACATCCGAAATCCCACACTAATAGAGTGTACCTACAAAAAACAAGTGAAATAAAGTAAACACAGGTAAAATGATGCTCATTTCCTGTGTGTTCTCCTCATCAGGTACCCAAAGTACCAAAAGGTAGGACCCATGTAAGGGCTATCCCTAAGTTCCTTTACTCAACTGTAAACCCCTCTTCTGGTGTGTCCATCCCCAGAACGCCAATGTCCATAGAGGTAGGCCAACCGCGTATAAAATAGCTAACGTCACAGTATGCCTCACCAATCAATATCATGGAGTCTCAGGGAGACTTGCATCCTAGAATCTAATTCCTTAGTATAATAACATCACCATACTATAAGCTCAGCAACTCAATGCCCCAAGTCTTAATATCATAGGATAACAAGGTCCCGACTTAATTAGTGTGAAGTAGGATGAAAACATTTTTACTCTGTACCAATCAAAGTCGAAGTCAAGTGCCAACATAAGTAGTAAACCATGGTAATCAGTGCTAGGGTGTGAAACCTAGTATAAGAAAAGTAAAAAGGTAGTACTTGATGCTCGACACACAACCGAGTCTAAAATAAGTAGAAAAGAAAATTATGTTATTCTATTATCATAAAATCCTATCTTATTTAGCTTTCTAATAATCGCAGGAAAGACTTTTTTTATATTTTCGTTTTCTATTTGCTTCT
>JBDJHY010227406.1:0-11088 GCA_039654485.1 Withania somnifera
GCGAAAAAAAAAAAAAAAAAAAAAAAAAAAAAAAAAAAAAAGAAAAAGCATGGAAAAGCTTGAAACCGCATGAAATTAGCAAGATAATAACCAGAAAATAAATATCCGTAAAATGAGATCCAAGTTTCCATAAGAATAGCTAGGTCATAATTTGGGCTAAAAAGGGACCATGGTCCCTACATCCCAAAAAAATAAAATAAAATTCATCAAGGCGTAGAGCAAAACACGAGGGGTGTGCAATAAAAAATTAGGCTCAAATTGATGAAGGATGATGGAGAAATGAGCTCACAATTACACCATTAACCAACCACAATAGCACAATCTTCAATATAATTTGCTAAATCCAAAGCTATGGAGAATTTTTGATAAAATAATGTGAAAGGGTTAAAAGAGAAAAGCATTTGTGATTTTAACTAGATTTCCATAAATCTGATAAAGCTTGGGACCTACAACTTTAACAGAAAAAATATTATCCACGACCAAGTCTAAAATGCTTCGAAAAGGGTTTGGAAAAGAAACAAAATCCGAATTTGACAACAAAAATATGAATATTGTATGGAAGTGATATTCTAGACTTAAAAGAACAAAGGAAATGACCATACGAGTTTGTTTATGCATGAAGTGCCCGAAACAAATATGAGCCAAAAGACCCAAAGAAGGTAAGAACCTCATGGACATTCAAAAGGAGTCTGATAACCTTAGGAAGCATACCAGTAACCCTAAAAGCCCAAATTCAATATTCTAGAGCTGATTGAAGTGCCATAATTTTCATGTGGAACTATGATTACTAGGAGCTGGCTCAGGTCAATTTCTTAACACCAAATGATCTTAATATTAAAAAACTAGGTCAAAATGAAATAGAAATCCTAGACACATGAACCAATGAACCCATTTGGAAAAAAATCCATATTTAAGAGATAAAATTTTTTTGTCATAGTTTGAATTCAAGTACATTTTCTAGGATATCACACGCAAGTTCCACTATTCTGAAGTTACAACTCCAAAATAAGGAAATAGATATAACAAGAAATATAATTTCTAGGGATTCCGTCTATCGGTCCCAATTAGTCATTAATGACTTGGTGATTGCAAAAATCCTCTAAACATAAAAAATGACCTGAGGTCATTACAAGTAAACACAAGAAACCCCTCTCAGTTTTAGGAAGGAAGGGGTTCTTCAATATCTTCTAGTGCCACATACTCTAGAGGCCATGATTTAGATGATGAGGAGTCTATATCTTGGGATTTAGATAGATCTGATAATGGTACTAGAGATGATGAGAAGAAAAATTGTTCATCTCTAAAGTAGACTGAGGAGTAGGGAGAGGTTGAGGTTTGATGAAATTCCACTTAGTAAATAAGCTATATTTGATATAGGATTGGATCTTACATTGAGGAACAATATCAAAATAGAGCATATCTGAGTAGGTTCAAATTCGATCTGCAAAATAGATAGAGCTACCATACATCAACAATCTATTTAATCACCATCTATTTGATTGGGTAAGTCTTCTTACAGGATAAAATAGTTTGGTTCTAGGTCATGAGTTCTATACAACATATGCAAAATCTCTAGAAAATATTGTATACAAATGAAAGCTAGCCAAATCCCTACCACCATTGTGCCAGGTTAGAGTGACAGAATGTTATGTTATTATATACAAGTGCACTACTTAATGCTTTCTATTTTTCCCGGATTATGTGCTCCAATGAGTACTCTAGACTATAAATATTGATTATGTATTATACTGGATAAAAAGAGAGAGTTTAGTCTAGAGTATAAGGCGAGATAGATGGGGTGGTTGTCTTCTATTATTGATAAGAAGGATCCATGTTGTTAAATATAATGATCTTTCCAGACTATTACCATGTCTCTATTTGACCATAGGATTTAGATCTTCCTAGTAGCTTCCCTAAGTTGGTTATTACTTTTTAGGGCCAATGGTTCGGTTCCTTGGAAATTCTTTCCCCTATTATTTTAGTTTCCTTATTTTGAAAGTTTAACCTTGAAATAGTAGAACTTGAAACTGATTTTTTAGTAATAAGATCATAATAATATTTCAGCACTTTTATTATTTTTAGAATGCCAACTTTTGTCTAGTGGGACCACTAGTTCAACTCCCATAGTTTACTGTTTAAGTTTGAGCTGTTTTGATGAAATTTAATTTAGCTGGAGTTCTGCTTTGAGTTTTGGAAACTTTCCTAAGTCCCTTGTTGGGGAATTTTCCATTGCTGGAAACAATATTTATTGATGTCAATTTTACAATCACACTGCCTTCATTGTGATCACGGTCCTTGGGCGTGACCGTGGAAGGATTGAAATTTATATATCTCCATTGATTTAGGCTAGGCCAGGACCACAGTGCGTTAGGGTTCTAGGTATCGCGATTGTGAACCTCCTGTAGTGATCTTAATGATAAAAACATTTGGTAACCAGATCACATTACTGGCAGCAATTGCGGTTGGGACCTCATCCCTATACATGTTTATTTCTGTCTTTTCACTCATTATTTCCACTCGATTTTCCTTCCATGTGTTTGTATTTCTTGAAAAATATTGACGGCTTCTAAAGTGTTAGCATCGGGTTAATAATTTGACGACTTACTAAATCTAATAATTGATTATCGAGTTGTTTATTTGGTTAATCTTTGAGTTGTGTTCTAGATTATTTTTCATCACTTATAGGTGCATTTTCAAGCATATTTCCATGCAATTGATCCCTAGATATTTGTTTTAATTTACATAACTTAGTTTGTTTCATTGGAGCCCTGTTTGTGGTTAATTTGATCTTAGAATCAAACCATGGGTTCCTCGAGTTGAGGCCTACATGCTGAATTTTTTAGTTTTATTACTTAGCTTGCAGGGCCCACAAGACTATTTTAGGCCCGACTTCCTAGTCAAGTTGCATTTGGAAATATCGGTCTTGTTCTTTCCATATTAACTTTTAGATCATTACTTTTGTAGTTATAAGTTGTTTCAGGCATTTTTGCATAAATTGGGCTTTCTATGTGAGTTTTCAGGATCTGTTGTTCTGCCCAGGTAGGATACAACTTTGTTTCTATTAGATTGTATGTGCATATCGTACTAATAGTGTGATCTCCTAGCTTTTGGGGCATTAAGTTTTATCACCCTTCATTTTAGTTTTGCTTTGAATTCTCTGTAAAAAAAATTCCAACATAGTGTTCGATAGGGCGGTGCCCTACAAGATGTCTTATGATCTCTAGGTGTTGTTATCTGTTGATTCCTCCTTTGTGTTTTCTTTGTGGTTGAGTTGTGGTAGTAGTTATTTCTTATCTTCCATTTGGTATGTTATTTGACTACGGGTCTTTGGTATCCTTGTTCATGGTTCTATTGTTATTATTTATGCCTCTTTGGGTATCATACATACTATTAGTTTGAGTTTGTACTTGTATTGCCGATGATGGGGTGTGAGACCAAGTTGTGTGCCTTGTGTAGCCTATGTATTTTAGCTAGTTGCCTCTGGAAGATTCAGATGTTGATTTACTTCACCGGGACTTATTAGTATGTCATTTGCGTGATTGTCATGGTTAGGGCAGGTGAGGCTTAGGATGAGTTATGTGAAGACTAGTTAAGTTATGCTTGTCAGGTGGATCTAATATATGGTTCATCAGGGGTTTTTGCCAGTTTGATAGCTATTTTATATGTTAGCTTGCCTTGTTTACGAGAATGCAGTGGTAACTTAGGAAGAGGTGAAATTGATTCGCAATGTGTAATGGCATAATTAAATAATAAACCAAGATTTTTCATTAAATACACCTAAAACATTTCTATTATATATATGTATACTTTTTACAACCACTACAGAGTTATTTTATCACACGGTTAGTACAATATTTTTTTTGCTATCACCTATGCTACTATTATATATCCGTCTTGATGATGCATGTCTTACTTCTTAATTGGATTACTCCATACTCTTTAATTGTACAATTTTTTCTTTTATTACCTTGCCTTTATTGTTATTTTGTCCATTACATTAATTATGACTTATGCTCACCTAGTAGACCTATGATGCCTACTGGGTACCTGTTGTTATTGTTACTCATTCTACAATTCTGAATCTTTTATGTGATGTAGGAAATAGTGCGGGTTATCTTTGAGGACGTAGCATGTGCAATTTCAAAATTTTTAGGAGTTTCATAGATTACAGTAAGCTCATGGTATTCAGGATGCCCTTCTCTAATTGTAGCATCTTGTACTTCCCCTTGTAGTAGAAGAAATTTATGATTTGTATTAGATAGAGTTGTTGTAATCTTTTCGTATTTAGATGCCTTCTGCAATACTGATACCAGATGTTCTATCCTTTATATATTATGTCCCTTTTTTCTCCTTCTACTGTGTTTTTTCCTAATTTTAGGTTTGAGGTGTTACTGATGCTTGCCATTCCGAATGGAATGTTTTGTCTTGTATGGTAGTGGGACTTGGTAGACACTATCATTATATGGGTTTTGGCGTCATGAGATTCACAAGTGAAAGGTAAGTGTCTTGTACTTCCAAAGGCTTTAATTATTTTTCTGCTATGTTCTTATGAGTAAATATGAAAATTAGACTGAGTTCAACAGTTGAGGACAATAGTCTCACCCCAATAGGTAAGTGTTGGTCACATTCCCCATGTTGAAGTATGCCATTAATATTTCTTAGTGTACTATTGAGGATCTTCGGGGGTATGCACAATAGTTTTCTACCTTCATCCTATACCCTTGCCCAATTCACACATTATTCCTAAAGTATATCATGCCGATATTCTCTCCCATTGATTGTATCATTGAGGAAGATGGCACTTAGTACATGTCTTTAACACATGACAAGTAAAACTTTGTGTCTAAGGTTTATGGTGTAGTGTCTAGGTCTTTGGAAGGATTTCAGTTAGAGGAAATACTAGATTGGGGAAAGCAGGTTGATGCCCTAATTTAGATTGAGGTAGTGTCTATGGCACAAAAACAAATAGAGACTTTTTCTATTGTGTTCAGTACTTATCTAACACCTACCACAACTCTTATATCCCATCATATAGTTACTCTTTCCTATCCACAACTCATCGGGTTGGGCCAAACTATTAATACTATCCACTAGATCCTAAAATGGAAAGAGTGGAATGAGCAACAGGTTACTCTTTTCACCCATTAGTTGAAACTTTATATTGAGGGATCTATTAATGTTTCTATTACATTTAAAAGATTTATGTAAGGAATCTACAATATTATTTTACGGCCAGTAAGATACTATAGAGGAGGGGGCCAATGAGTGGCTATGAGAGATGCAACTCACCAACCTTACTCATAATTTAGCCGATATAGATAGGGCCCAAGCCGATATTGATGCTCTTTAGGACAATACTGTGCTGATCCTTGAGGATTTATGTTGGTTGCCTTGGTTGTCTCTTAAACTTAATAATAGAAGTTAGAGTTTTGTTCATCTAAATTTTGAATTATTTTAATTCACTAAGATAGACGACAAACCATAAATGTGTTTGACGGTCTTTCATCGTAACTTTAATTCTTTTCTATTGACCCAATGCAAGGGCGTTAATTTTCACAACGTCTTGGACAAAGTGTAGAATTATTGGATAATCCATCATTTGCCCCATCAAATTTGACGCAATGAAATAATTCTTTAACCTATGTGCTAATGTAATTTTTAATGTATTTGAATAGTTTTGTACTTGAATTAAGGTAACTATACTTACTCTCTGTTGATGGGATTACATTCCCATACCTTTATTTCTAGATTATTTGTTATTTCTATTGCTTTCTCACTATCTTTAGCCTATTTTAAATCCTCACCATTCCTCACTTATACTTTATTTGAGCCCGATCAACTTATGATGCCTAATGGGTACCTTGTTTAGTACTCATGCTACTCTTTTATAAAATTTTCACGGTGTTGATACTGATAGTGGTTATCGGAGAAGTCGAGATCGTGCTGAGTATATTCAGCTGGTTGTGGAAATTACAGTGAGCTTTGTCATCTGAGTTGATTGTGGTTTCCTTGATTCCATGCCTGCCTCATTTTTTTCTAATTTGGGACCTTTGTAGTTTAAGTTTTGTAGGAGTTTGTTTGTATATTATTTATATTTGGGATACTTTTTATAGTAGCTCTATGTGCCATTGACATCAGGTTTTTGGATTTGGGTTGTATATGTATTTCTTCTACTTTTGCTTTTAAATATATCTGCTATTGCTTTTTCTTTTCTTCTATATTAGATGATTTGAGTGTATATAGCCCATTGTGCGTAGCTATAGGCTATAGAGTTAGGATTGTGTACGGGAGGGTTGTAAACCAAATCATGAACAAAATTTTAGGTCGTGATAAAGTGGTATCAGAGTCCTAGGTTCACTGGTATAAATGGAATTAGACCAAGTACCTAATAAAGTCTTGCAGGTCAGTGCATTGATGTCCACATTATATCTCAGGAGTCTACAAGGTACCTTATAAAACACACTTATCTTTGAAAACTTACAATCTATTAATTCATACCATTTCTAGGAACTTACTTTTGCTTCTCTCTTTTGCATATGATTTGTTCAAGAGGATCTTTCATGGACCGTAGCCTCCCATAGCAAGCCAGGAGGGTGTAAGTGAAGATGCTCCATCGGTCCCTATATACCGAGCTATTCAATAGTACGGCCTCCCCCCCACACCATTGACACAGCCTATAAAGCCACCACCTACCATGTTTAGAGACCTATTGTGGTGGTTTCTACAGATGTTAGAAGGTACAGTGGAAGACAGGCCACTATTATGTTCTCAAGGACCGGTGTAGGGTGAACCATCTCCACTAGTGGTTGAAGCCCCAACAACACAAAAATCGACACCATCAAAAGCTTTATTTTGAGGCTACTACCACTGCTTTTGCTCCAGTACTCGCTTTTTCTTTAACCATATTTGAGGTGTGGAAGATACTGGATGATTTTCTATAGATTTCCCCTGTCGGGTTCTTAGGAGCATAGTGGAAGGACCTTCGCGAGTTTGTTACAGTATGTGAGGAGAGCCTGAGGACATTGGAGATATTGGACTCGCATAGGTTGGATTTACCTCCCATAGACTTGAGGATGCTTCCATTTAGTGGTAGTGGTGTTTTGAGATTTCAGGACATCAGGGTCAGTTCTAGTGATGTGGGGAAGTTTAGGGAGGCTTTCATAGCATTGTACATGATAAGGAGTGTCTGTGATTGGTTTCTTGCTCAGTTTGAGGGTTTGAATCATGCTCCATAATTGTTTCTGAGTACGAGGCCCGCTACATTGACCTTTCTAGGCATGCTGTGACCTATTATTCATAGATGAGGTAGAAGAATCACCACTTTGCTTATGGGCATAGGTTGGATTTATATGGTCGGATTGAGTGGCTCCTAGTGTTGTAGAGGTCCTTTCAGGATATTGCGGACCATGCCCGTAGAATGAAAGATTTGGCTCCCAAGGCCTAAGGGGAATCATGAATAGGAAGTGCCATTGGGGATTTTTAGTCTAGATGAAATTATCTGGCCTCATTTTAGGTATCCGATAGTGTCTCAAGCAGCTATCCCACTAGGGTCCAAATTTCAGGTTTGTAAGTCTATGCCGATGGATCCCATTGTCAGTCCTGGGTTGGGGATACTGCCTATGATTTTGGGGGGTGGTACCATTATACCAGAGACTTCCCTAGGATCCCTAGAGATTGATTTGCATAAGGCTTTTTTGAGTTTGGAGAGTGGGGCCACCAAGGATGCAGTGTTACTTATTCAGCCATTACAGGTATTGCCACTGGTTAGAGGTGGATCACCAGCCATTTGAGGAGATTGGGGAGGAGGTCTAGGTGCCGAAGGTAGATGTAGAGGGTTTGATGCATAACAGGGTGGGAGTCAGTATCATTTTTACACCATTCATTATAGGGCCGAGGCTAAGGCCTTCGATGAGGTTTTTACTAGTATGTTGACTATTCCTGGGTATTCTTCATTGACATTATTTGTTATGGATTCTAATTTGTAATATATATCTATTTATTATGATTTACGATTGGGTGTTGTTTGTGAGTAATTGCCTATACCCTTGAGTTTGTCTACCATGGTTGGCACGACCCTAGTGGTAGATGGATTATGAACGTCAGGTCTGGTTGTTCAGAGTCAAGACTCTTGGTCTAACTTAATTTAGCTGTATATACTAGATTTTGATGTGATCATGGGTGTGGACTGGTCATCCCCCTATCTTTCAGTCTTGGATTATTTTGCCAAGACAGTGACCTTGTCTGTGCTTGGTATACCCTCTTTGGTGTGGTCCCACTAGCCATTCATCTCTTAAGATTACTTCCTATTTTTGATCTTATAGATTCTTTGCTCCAGGTTTCTATGTTTATTTGGTTCATGTTTGAGATGTTAGTGTCGAGTCCCCTTCTCCTGAGTTTGTGCCGATTGTGATTGGGTTTGTCAATCTTTTTCTCGTAGAATTGACTGGCCTACCAAAAGACCGTGATTTAGAATTTTCTATCAAGGTTGACTCGACCACAAGTTCCATTTTTATTCCTCTATATCATATGGCCATAACTGAGCTTCATTATTTGAGTCTAAGTTGTAGGATCTTTTTGAAAGGGGTTTCATCCATCCTAGTATGTCACCTTGGGGTGCCGCAGTGTTGTTTGTGAAGGAAAAGGATGACACCTAAGAGTTGTGTTACAGACTTTGAGGATTGAGTGACTCTTCTCTATGTTCTCAGAGTGTGAGTGTTTGCTAGAACCCATCTCCTTTCTAGTCTATGTGGTGTCCGCTGTAGGTGTTAGCATTTATCTGACTAAGATAACCAAATTTTGTGATTGACCTCGACCTACTTTCATCAGTGATTTGCAGTTTTGCTTTGGTTGGTTGGGTAGTATTGTCATTTCATTCAGCATTTTTCCTCTATTGTAGCCCCATTGACTAGGCTGACATAGAAGGATATGACTTTCCAGGGGTCGTCTGAGTATAAGTCAAGATTTTTGAGGCCGAAGGAGTTACTGACTACTGCTCCAATTCTTGTATTACTAGTTGAGCATCAGTTATTTACAATATATTTTTGATGTTTTGGGTGTTTTGATTGGGTTGTGTTTTGATGCAGTGGGGATATGTTATAACTTATGCATCGAGGCAGCTAAAGGATCACGAACGTAACTACCGCACTAATGAATTAGAGATGGTAGTGTTAGTTTTTGTCTTTATGATATGGAGGCACCACATGTATTGGGTCCATTGTAATATTTTCATATATCAACCCAACTTGCAGTACATTTTGAATCAAAAGGATATGAATGAGGCAGTGTAGATGGGTTGACCTCTTGAACGACTACATTTTAGTATTCTCTTACACTCGGGGCAAAGCTAATGTAGTTGTTTATTCCTTGAGTCAAAAGGTGATGAGATTGGTTAGCCTAGATGAAGTTTATATTATGAAGATGCCATTGGGTTGGGACATTCAATTTTTTGCCAACATAATAGTCAGATTGGATTTTCAGCACCAGAGCAAATTATTGCCCATATTGAGTCCAGATCATCTTTAGTTGACAAGATTCAATAGCACCAGTACGACGAACCACATTTAGTTTGGTTGAGAGGGAAGGCTTTGTTGGGTGATTTCAGCTGGACTGTGGTACATTCTAATGGTGTCTTACGGTTTTGGGGGTTGGTGATTTGATACAGACTCTATTGTATAAAGCTCACTGCTCCAGGTATTCCATTTACCCGGTTATTGGAAGGATGTATTTTGATTTGAGGAAGAATTCTAGTGGAGGGGTATGAGGAGGTCTATAGAGTCCTTGGTGTTTGAACTATCAGCAGGTGAAGTTCAAGCATCATGAAACTTCTAAGGGTTATGATTTCATTGTCCCATTATGGATCAATTGACCAAATTAACTCATTTCTTATCGACGCATTCGAATTAGGGTGTAGAGAGATTGGCAAAGTTGTATGTCTGTGAGGTGGTTAGGGTTCATGGAGTGCCAGTGTATATCATATCTGATTGGGGCACACCGTTTACCTTGCATTTTTAGAGGTCAATTCAGAGAGAGATGGGTATCGAGGTTGATTTAAGTTACAAATTTCCACTAGTAGACTGATGGGTAGTCCTAGAGGATAATACAAGTGCTTCAAGACTTATTGTGGTCCTGTGTTTTTAACTTTAGAGGTAGTTGGGAAAAGATACTTTCCCTTGGCAGAGTTCATGAATAATAACAACTACTACTACAATATTTTGAATGGCTCACTTTGTGGCTTTGTATGGAAGCCGTTGCAGATCACCCATTGGTTAGTTTTGTTGCAAAAAGGCATTGACTCAAGGTAGCGCAGTGTAGGAAAAAGTCCTATATGGATCGTAGACTTTGACCCCTTGAGTTAAGTGTTAGCGACATGGTCTTCCTCCGGGTATTGCCCATGAAGGGCATTATGAGGTTTGGTAGGCAGGGCAATCTTAAACTCGATTTAGCTTTGAAATGTCAACTTTAGTCCATGTGGACCATGAGTTCGTATTCCAGGGACTATATTTTGAGTTTGAGCTAATTTATGGAAATGTAGTTCAGCTAAAGCTTATTTTTTTAAAATTGGGTGGTATTTTGGTTATCGGCATATCAAATTGGCATGGAGACGATTATGTTAGCTCTATAATGAGTTTTTTCTAGTACAGTTATTAGGTCACTTCCCGGGGTTTCCAGGCTTATTTTGGGTTCCTTGTAGAAGTTTGGAGATTTCCTCTTTTAAGTTGGCTTGAGTCTGGAGGTTATTTTCTTTCAAATGATTTCAATTGGTCTTTTATTCTATTTTTGTTAAGATCATAGTGTTCTTTCCACCCAAAATGCACTGTTATTTTTCTAGAAATGTACTCATACTCGTTTTAGGTTCCCGGAGATTTTCTCTTGAGTTGTTTTTTGTTGCAGTTGCAGCTCGTCCCACCAACCCTTGGGCCAACCCAATTCCATCTCCCCTTGCCAGTGGCTTTTCCCTAGAGACGAGCGCAATAGAAAGTCATAGCTTGCCCTGGCAAGGTTGCCCAAGTGGCCAAATGGGGCACACTAATGGCCATGCACATTTTTAATGAGAGTCATCCCCTTCATGGATGGACCTTGGGAGTTATT
>JBDJHY010227417.1:0-11087 GCA_039654485.1 Withania somnifera
TTCTTTTAATTGTGAAAATGAAAAACCCGACTCTGAACTACAAACCTCAACATAAAAACTTTAAGTAAACTATAGTTTATAAGATAGAACTTCACCCATTCAAAATAAAAGGAAAAGACTCAAAAACCATTTGTAAACCTCATTAGCTTCGATAAGCTAAAATTTACTTAATTTAAACCATCTTTCAAAAGTTGACACATGAAGTAGTGAGAGGTTCTATAAACGACATATAAGACCATGTGAGCAACCGTGGAATTTAGCCTGCGCTCCGGCTGATGGGTGCGCTATACTCCGTCACAAGTACAATAAGTACCTAACAAATAACTTAGTGGATCTAACTAAGTGGGGTTTGTTATAATAATACCTTTTCGGCAGCATGTCCTCCTATAATTGACAACATAGTTCTGGGATCGCGTTTTTTAAAATAATCCGCTCGGTGCTAATGTTACTGTAAAAAATACACCTGCTCCTAACTTGACCAGTTAAAATAATTCTTAAGCAAAAACTGATCAAAATATCGTGTCTTAGCCTCTTGCGCAATTTTTGTCAAACCTTCAAATTTTCTCAAATCACGACTAAGCCTAGAATTTTAGACGAAAATTTGAACATTCTCTCTCATTTTAACACTTCTAACTCAAGAATGTTCATAGTTCAAGAGAATTATGACTATTTAGTTCAAACAGGTTAAATTCGTATATTTCAAGTACCTCTGTAAAAATCTCAACACAATTACAAGAAAACAAAGGTTCAACATAATCCATATATTGCATTCAAACTTGAGACATTCCAAAACCTCAACTTTCGATGACAATTATCAAGTCTTGACTACAATGCAAGAACCCAGAAAATTATTCAATAATACTAAGAAAGCATGTTTGGGGGGAAATCTGCAGCATAAAGAATGGGTTTGATAACCCTAGAAAATGCTACTACAGTATTCTTAATCGAAAAACTTGAGGTTATGTTCACAAGGATGAAAGAAGACCCTTGTTCATAAGCCCGCATACCTGAAACTTTGGAAATCGATAGTTGAATTTGAGTGAACTTGTTCTGTTAATCTTGATAAAAAGCCCAGTTCTTGAATTTTAGGAGAGAAATAACAATTTTCTTCCTTTTGTCATAGAATGGAAATTATTAGGAGAAAATAAAGTGTTTGGGTATTTATAACCACCCCAAGGAAAGCCAAATCGATAAGGATTCGGTTTTAAATAGTGGGAATATAAAAAATGCCCCTAATAAAAACGGACTGAAGCTGAAACGGATTTTTTTCGCAGTTCGTTAAACAATCTGTCAAACCAGTTGACGGATCGTCAAACGATCCGTCAAAATGAACTGCCTGATAGTGCTTCATTAAAACGGCCATAACTTTATACTCCGGACTCAAATTGACGAGCAATTTATTGCATTTAAAACTGGACCAATAGATATTTATTTTGATAGGTTATGTGTTACATAACTCATCATATATTGAGATATGTGAACGTTTGAAGTTGACCCTAAAAAGAGCTTATGCGAAAATCAATCGGTAAAAAAAAAATTCAACTCGACTTCATGTTAGGAGTTCCTTACAACCTTAATTCACATAAAAAATTATTCAAAACACCTAGAAAATCACATTAACATAGAGGATCAAATAATAATCTATTGGGTTAAGATCACAGCTCGTGTGATAAATTATAGAAGAGGGTTAGGACTCGTCGAACCTTGCCCCCTCCTTGGCTCACTAGACGCTTGACTGGTCCTCCCAAGGTCCGTCGAATGTTTTCACGGATCATGGAAGTGATTTGTGGGACGGTTCAATCACTTAGAAAGAAATTTAGAGAACTGGAAGGGTTTCATAGGTGAGGTGACAAATCGTGGAAGACTATCGCGGGTTGTTGAAGGACATATGGAAACCTGAAAATTCCATATCTGGGTGAAATTTCACAAACACGTTTTTTTAACCCATACAACCTCTAGCACAAGTTTCAAGGTGTTATAATATCTCCCTTTTGAGATCATTCGTCCTTGAATAAAGATTTTCATTACAGAAAAGGGGAAAAGGACTAACCAACTGCCAGAATGACTCAGAAACTTATTCAGAACTTCATAATGACCTATCAAACATTGATTTGGATATATTAATTCAGCTGACCTATATGCATACCACTCTTACCAACTCCTACTACCACAAATGTATCAATTTATGCCCAAGTACTCACATAGGTACCCATGTAATAATACATTCTGTATGCTATATGCTAAATACAACAAATATATGGAGGAAAAGTTGTAATGATAGGCTATTACCTCATACTGAAATGGAACTAATCATATACGTGACACTGACTGAACTGAAATAGACATGCATTAGATGTTAACTACTTGAACTGTATCGAACCTGAACACGTTATCTTTTATCTAACTGGGCTATGCTTGTCAACTGAATCATACAATCATGAAGGAGTTCATATGTATATAGCTACAATGGAGTATATAAGCACAAGCTGCGAAGGAAAGATGCTTGACATATATTAAAGACTTTAGATCATAGTGACCCTCTGGTTAAGAAACCACTAACATCGTCTAAAATCTTAGCCATTTTATCTGGGATCATAAAGCATGAAAATTCATAGGATCGGAAGTAAGCCTCACTTAGATTCGAAGTTAGCTAACATGCACATGAAAGGTATGGAATGGGAATAAGGCTAGTCTAGCCTGAGCAATACAATTGAAAATCTCTAGCTTAGCAATCAACTTTTAATTTACACTTTCTTTTCTAACATACTTTGCTTATTCTTCAAAACCTATGATTTTCATAAGGGTATTAGTAGCTACAAACTTCTAAGGCTAACCGCATACTCTTATTTCATTTAAGCCTAACTCAGAGGTGCAGGGTACAACATATACTAGTCTAATTAACAAGATTTGATATTCTATATCCACAAGAATAATTCTTCCTCTTATCCCTACAATCAATCAACCCTAAGCTCAAAAATTAAGGAGATACTAATCTCGTACCGCGATCGTTCACACATTTACCCATACAACATTTAAGCCTACTATTGTACTTACTTCATAACTTCCTTGCAGATAAAATTAAACCATCTAGGTATCTCCATAACACCACTAGAATCATATAACACTACACATTTACTACAACTACACTTAATATCTTAGGCGACAAAGGCACCCCAACACTACTAGTGACTGAACATACATTATCTTCTATTCAGCGTCTACTCAACTTCTTTCACTACCATCTGTCTCATAATACATGGAATCACTATAAGAAATAAAGCATAATCATAAACTACTGAAGTTATCCATCATGGTCTATCTTTGGAACTCATACATGGGGTTTGAACATCATTAATGGAAAGAGAACATCTTTACTACACTCCTGACACTCAAGCTTGGGTCTAAGCATTGAAATCATGGAATAGGCTGAATAGTTGGAATATAATATGAATTAGATTTATGAATCATACTGGAAAATTCTATAGCTGACACTATGAGCTGACTGGATTTCTGCATCATGAGCAGGGTTGTTTGAAGCAATTGTTTCTCATTCTAGAAATTGAACGTGAACATAAACCTTCATAAGGTGCATGAATAAGGGCATTGAACGGGATTTTGTCTCTGACTGAAGTACAAAAAGTAAAATAAGGTAGGAATGGGTCATCATCTGATCATAGTTCTATAATGCAATTGCTTACTATCAATGTCGGAAGACTTAACTTGTTCTCCACCTTGGTACGAAAGCTAAAAATTCGAAGTCCGGGAGCACCTTCTCTATACCGGGATACAACTAACCGCTTTACAGGATCTAACACTCACTATACACCTGAATGCCAAGTTTCCTCGTTAAGGACTATAACCATTCATACTCAGATTCTTTTCTAGGGCTCCTCACTAAACTAACTTCTTTACATTAAAGGCTAGCATTGAAAAGTCAACACTCTCTCTAACATTCTAACATCACATCTTCAACTCTTTATCCTCCTTCATAACTCAATACTTCACACTCGAATAACTGTCTAGATTCCAAGATTATCATTCAATACTAAACACGGATAACATACAACTTTCTGTCACTACTCAGACTTACAACTATCAAATCACAGCTTAATACTAGCCTTGTGAAAATCTACAATAACTTAGTCAAATTCCAATCATCCACTTTAACAGATTCAAGACTGCGCACATCCTTACCATATTCATCCATGACATACTCCAAGTCTTCCTAACCATCAACCTCTCATCCTACTCACACTACCATGAGACAAACACTAACTTATTACTCCTTAACCAACACATAAGGACATATTATCCCACTACTCCCGAATAATCATATAACATCCAACTATACACATTAATCAACAACTATATCCCATTCTAACTTCTACACTTCTGATTTCATTACCCTAGCTCTACATTTTTTCTACCATAACATTTATCACGATACACCTCTAGTATCCACCACAAAACAAGTCTGCTCTACTACTACTATTACTACCCCTCCGACTAACACAACATACCAAAAAACAAGAATTGGTTTTTGTTCAGCTAGCAGCAGCAGTCTAATAGATGTGACACTCAAGATTTAAACATGTAGACTACTAACAGCATTGTGCTCTTATGATCATTCAACCAACTTTGAGAAAAAGAGAAAAACATTTATCAACGATAAAGGAGAATCTACTACTCCAGTAACTGATCAACAGTATTCGGATAATTAATGAAAACACATAATCAGTCAATCATACAAATAAGGTAGATAAATTGAACTAGGAAACCCCACTGTACGACTGAGAAGAACAGCTGAACTAACTTGTTTGGATGGTGTATTATATAGTTTTTAAACTTAATTACGGTATTTATTTTGATTGTTACTTAAACTTAATTATATGGTATTATTAAATTCATCCTTATGTACCTATAAAAGTTTCCATTTTATGGTGCCATTGCGTCCTTACCTTATTCTTTTTTTCTTTTCTTTTTTTGCTTATTACTTAATAATTTTATTTTATCCTTTATAATTCCCTTTTTTAATTAATAACTCTATCCCGTATCCTACTTTTCGTAATGATCTTGTAGGTTTATTCTTCAAGTTAGTAATGTGTGCTATTATGCAACAACAAGAAACATTACATATATAAAAACGAGGCAGTCCGGTGCACTTAACTACCGCTATACGCGGGGTTTGGAGAAGGACCAGACTACAAGGTCTATCGTATGCAGCCTTACCTTACATTATTTCTGCAAGTCCAAGGTTCGAACCGATGACCTCCTGGTCACATGACAACAACTTTATTAGTTATTTCAAAACTCCCCTCCAAACAACATAAGATATATATACATAAAATAAAATTTTGACCTACCTAAACAATGTAATTTTCTGAAAAAAAACTAAGCAACATAATGCAATAATTAATAATGACATATATAGGGCATCGGGAAATGGTGACTCTGCCACCAGGGGAGAGAGAGTGATTAGTCCAGGGACTAAAAGGGTATAAGGAGTAAAACTGCCGCTTACAGAATACTAACACGGCCAAATATGTGTTTAATAAGCAGGTTAATAGTAAATGAATTCAATTGGTGAAAACGCATATAAGGTGTTTGCCAAAATGTTAAAGAGAAGTTACTCCGTCAAGAATTTTATCAAGTGTTAATTGTGTTTAAGATATACTAGTTTTAGAAGTTGTACATGTTAATAGGTTAAATATTATATATATAAAAAAGATAAATTACGTAATATAATAATAAATGTTAAAATAGATGCAATATTTATTTAAAGGAAAAAATAATATTATTACTTTGACTTAATCGGTAAATTAAGTGTAGTAAATATTTAATTTTTTTCTTTCTATATAATTTTAATTAGCTATACTATCTATCTGAGAAATCCAAGGTAGATATATTCAATTGGGCCTTTTTAGCATAACGGTTCTTTACAAACATCATACCTTTAAATCTTGATAACCACAACCTATTTTGAACACGAAGAAATAATATTCTAGCTCAAAGTCCATATATACACTATGTGAGGAAAATTTAAATTAAAAATTTTTAAAAATAAATTATTATTAGAAATTATTATTCTAATTCTAATAAAATTCATTCATATTTTCCTTTTTATTTTAAAAAATGTGTTTAATTTAATTATTTTTCTTATATTAATTTTTTAGGAAATAAAATTATTATTAAATATTATTATTTTAATTTTAGTGAAAATTGTGATATTTGCTTTTTTTCCCCTCTTATTATATATTTTAAAATTTTTTTTACTACAAAAAAAATGAAAATATACCAACATTATTTAATATATTTTTCTCTAGTCAAATATTTTAGGAATTTTTAATAAAATCTTTAATTAATTTTAATGTCTTAAATATAATAATTAAATAATTATTATTTGAGGCTATTAGTAAATTACAATTTTATCTATTGCAGAGTCTGTTAACGAAGGGCAAAAAATCCAATCAACATTTATAACTATATGTGCTTTGCACGTGTATCACGCATCAATTAATAAAATTGTGTCACGCGTCAATCAATAAATTATATACAATTAAAATAAAATAATTAATTAGTAACAATTGACATTAAAATAAATATTATTTATTTAAATTGTATAAATAAATATTATACTCATATATTATTATCTTAGTATAGAATTTAAAATAAGAATTCTAAATAAGTTATCATTATACATGTATCTATTTTATCATTATTATTAAACATCACTATATTTATTTTCTTACATTGTGATGACTTTAATTAACAGAGATAATTTAATAATTTTATTTATTTATTATTATTTTTTAAAAAGTTGGCTATGTAAAACAATATTTAGAGACGTTTAATATTATAAAAAATAAAAATAATAATTTAATAATTAAAAAAAAAAAAAAAAAATCCAATTAACATTTCTAAACAACTTCAGACTTTTAATATTATATAGATTAGAATACCCTTTTCATTCTCTCCTTTTCCAATATTCCTTACGAGAGGAAGTTGTTATAACATTTTGTATGATAGAAATAAGTTGAAATGTTAGGGAGAAAAGCTTTGGGTTGAATTTGCCAAATTAAAGTCCAAATCCCATATCCATAACAAAATCTAAATAAATTAACCAAATACTACTAAAAAAAATAAAGATGCTAACACACGTTTCAAGTTTACTCGCATCAGCAAATGTGAACAAAATTCTAAATCAATTATCAAACACACCAGAACCTCATATTTAAAAACCATTTATTCATCCAACATCATAGCTGAAATTTCCAAAACAGAAACGAGAGGAGAGGATATCGATCGTTTGATATTTATGTAATGACGTCTGGTCTACCAACTGGAACGTTACGGACACTATCAACCTTTTTTTTTTTTTAATTTTTACTGTTCAAAATTTACTGAATCAACTAAGAGCTCTCCATTAAGCAGGTGTTAATTTTAAAAATCCCAATGACCAATCCAAATGGTTAACGACTAGCTGAGTAGCTATTATATGTTCGTCATCACGACTGGAAAAGATTACAGTGTATTTTAATTCTTTATTTGATAGAATTGTCAATCTATATATAACTCATGCATCTCATCTATACACGAGTAATTAATATACATAAATAAGCATTATTACTAATATACCAAACCAAATCGTGATCTCAATATTACTAATAGCTTTAATATTAATCTCATGCACAAGTTAAGGGATAAAACCTCCACTTAGCTAAAAGTATCGAAAGGGCCCAGCACTGTCTTTTTTTTCGTTTCGCCTTTTAGCTTCAGCTTTAACAATGCTGCTATGCCAATATGCATAAATTCCTATGTTTTACATCTAGTGCAAGTGTTTATCAGTATAATCCAAGTCGTATTGAGCTCTGTTTTGGCTGCCGGATGCATGTCTATGTAAATGAATTCAATTGGTGAAAATGTGCACAAGGTATTTGCTAAAATGTCAAAGAGGCCAATTTCATCAGCTTTTCGCGAAAGCTCGTTTCTCGTGGACCCAATTAAGTTTGATGAAACACAAAATGTGAGATCATGGACATTACAGATATCTAGTTTAGTGAGGGGAAATCAATCCGTAGAAGCCATCAACTTGTTCAAAAATGAACATAAGACCAATTACGTCACAGTTTTAAGCATTATAGAGCTTCCGAAAAATGTTGGCAGCCTATGGTGAGAGGAATTCACGGTTTTGCCATCAAAATGGGAGTTGAATTTGAACTACCCGTTGTGACGGCTCTTGTTGGTGTTTACTCCATTTGGGATATGGATAACTGCATGGCAATTGTTTAATTTCTCGAAGGACAAAGATGTAATTTTGTGGAGTGCAATGGCTTCAGCTTGTGTCAAGGCTGGAGAGTACGTCGAGGCTATTGAGCTTTTTCAGGAACATGCAATTTTGTGGTGTGGAACCAAATTAGGTTAGCATTGTGGGGATTGTCCCTACTTGTGCCAATCTTGGTGCTGTGAGAGTTGGAAAAGAAATTCATGCGTATTCAATAAAAGTTTCGTCTATATCTCACGTTAGTATCCAAAATTCCCTTGTGGATATGTATGCTAAATGTGGGACTTTGAAGGCCTCCGTTACTGTTTTTCGTGGAATAGAGAAGAAGGATCTTGTTTCATGGAGGACTACGATTCATGGATGTGTAGAAAATGATCGTTTCAATGAAGCTTTGAGTTCGTTCTCTGAGATGAGGTATTGTTGCTTTGAACCGGATGAGGGTGTTATTCGTGGAGTGATTGGAGCATTGTTACAGCTGAATTAGATTAAAGTTGGACAAGCAGGGATATCTGGGATGTATTTCGGTAGTGACTGCTCTTCTTCACATGTATGGTGGTTTTGGTGATATTGAGTGGGATAGGAGCCTGTTTGATCGCCTGAAACCAAGAGATTTTGTTGCCTGGAGTACCATGATTGCAGCATATGCCCAATGTGAGTTTCCTATTAATGCGCTTGATATATATCGAAGATGCAATCAGTAAATGAGAAGCCTAATGAGATCATCTAATGTTAGCTTAATACAGGCTTGTTCTTCGATGGCGGCCGAAGAGATTGGAGAAGGGATACATGAGAAAGTGATAAAAAGGGGGAAATGCATCCAATACATTTTTGATATCATCACTTATTGACATGCATAAGCCAAGGAGAGGCAATTTTCAGTGGTGGTCCTAACAAAGATCTTATCTGTTGGAGCTCAATGATCAATGGTTATGGCATTAATGGACATGGAAATGAGGCTCTTCAGTGCTTCTTAGACATGCTAAACTCTGGGATTAAACCAAATGATGTTGTTTTCGTTTCTGTTTTATCTGCATGCAGTCATTGTGGTCTTGAATATGAGGGGTTACTGGTTTCATGCTATGCAAGAGAGATTCGGTGTTCCACCAAAACTTGCACATTGTGCGTGCATGGTTGATATGCTTAGTCTTCAAGGCAATATCTTAGAAATCATCTATGAAATTAGAAATTTAAAGAGAACTGGAAGAAAATTAGAGCAATATGATAAAAGAGCTCACTAAAAGAGCAGTCTGGTGCACTAAACTCCCATTATATGTATCGGATCACAAAAGTCTATCGTACATAATCTTAACTATTTATTCTTTGTTAACAAAATTACACCAGGCAATGTTTCTGCTACATTTCCACCTTTGTCTTGGAGATGGATATATATGGATTGGAATCCAAGATTTTTATTAGTTTTTTTGCATTTGAAGAAAACAGTGTGGGCATGTATATTCAGCTTTATGTATCTGCAATTAAATCAATTCCTCATCATGTGTCATTCTTTAGACCTTTGCCAATAATATTTACTTATTTCATTACTCCATGGAAATGTATAATACAAATTGAATTTTGAAATGACCAGTAATAAATAAGCACACCTTCTTATATAATGCCATGAGATTTGACTTTTTAAATGGCAAATAACCAGCCATGTGTATAAAAAGAAACACCATATGAACATAGGTCACCCTTAGCTCCAACATATCTTTTATTATTGATCACCTACGGTAACAAGAATCAAAATAAAAAACACTTGGAAGATATGGAATAAAATGAGTTATGGAAAAAACTAATGAGCACCCTTGGAGCCACATAACTTGGGGTTCTACATGTTGTAAGTAGCAGTCCATCTTCTTAAAAAGACACCTCAACAAACTTATATACATAATATATATTTAGATCAGTTATGCAGTTAATAATGGTAAACTTATATAGCAGAGTTGATAGATCAGACCTAGTAAAGAACGGATTTGCAAGAGATAGGAAGTTGTTATATGTGAACTTGTTGAGGCATCGTTTTTAATCCAATACAATAGTTCCGAGTATGCCTAGGAGTGCATCTAAGTCCGTTAAGCTAATATATGCTAACATCATGAAAACTACCAGCACTTTGAGAAAAAATTGAAAATCAATTTTCATTATTTAAGAAAAGCAATTGAACATTTTTTGTCAGATTAGTTAAAATGTCCCTTTTCACCAACTGAGTTGAATTTGCAATTGAACAGTAACAACATAATAAATCAAGAAATAAAAAGGGTTATAATGAAGCAACATAATGGACTCTATTTATGCATATGTTGTTATGTTAGTTGCTTTTTATAGGAAGGCCTGACATTTTGCTGAAGATGCTGTCCACTGGGATTGACAATGACGGTAAAATTACAAGACTTAGGATACATCCTATATTTCCAAAACAAAATAAAAGTAAAAAAGGGGCTTAGACAATAAACCCAGTGACGGATTGTCGTATTGAGATTCAGCCCAACATCACTCTATCGACAATAACGGTACACTCAAAGTCAAAGCTACACACAAAACCATTAATTTGTTGAATCGACAGGAACAGATAACAAAATAGACTCAATAATCTGTTTGCTAATCGCATATACGTCAATATCACAACTATATTCGCGCATAATAAACCTATGCCTGCAATCCGGGCCGGTCCGGGTCAGTCCGGACCAGTTGGTCCATGACCCGGCCGGGCTCCGGTCCGGTCCGGGCTGCCCCAATCCGGGCCGAGCTGAAATGGGCCGGTCCAAACCGGTCCAAAATCGTTGATCCGGACCGGCCCAAAGCACGT
>JBDJHY010227428.1:0-20658 GCA_039654485.1 Withania somnifera
AATTGTCTTTGCAGCGATCCATGGGATGTTAGTAGACATTTTCTAAGTAAAACCAACACCAATGAAACCTAGGCTCTAATACCAACTTGTCACAACCTGATTTGTTACGTCATGATGGAACCTAGTATACTACTTATAGGAAGACCAACCTTGTAGACGGAATAGCAAGTAATAGGCAACTACAAAAATAAGGCTAAGAACAAGTAAAGGAAAGATATAAATAGTAACATAAAGAGAAAATAACAAACAAAATAGGATAATAAATTCAATACATCCATCCCAAGACCTGGTACAATGTATACATGAGCCACTAAAGGTATAGAGTACAGTAAAGAAGAATAATATATAGGTCCATCTTTAATGTACAATAGAGACAAAATCTAGTCTAAATAGATTTAGGTCACTCTGACCGCTGGGATCTCACCCTGTATGTCTAAAATTATCAAGAAAGAACAATCAGCGATATCAATATTTGTTGCTCGTACTAGGATCTATACCAAAAAGATGTGAAAGTGTAGTATGGGTAGTAATTGTCAAAGGAATGAGTACTCAGTAGGTTTTGGGGGCCAAGCAAGTACATACAAGGGATAACAATTGTAAATAGCAAATAAAAAAGAAGAGAATACTAGAGAGTGCAATACAATAGAACAGGAAGATAGCTATATAGAAAAAAAAGCAAGGAAAAGCATACAACAACAAAACACCACTACTTATGGATCCAGGCAGGAACTCACATAGGATATGGAGTGAGTGTATCTGAGGTCCTTATATCAGTGAACTAATAAAATATTAAGAAGTAGGAGATAATACAAAGACTATGGAGAAAATGAGGTGTGCTAGTAACTTCAATGAGGGGATTAGGGGAAAGACGAATCAAGTACACATAAGCATAAATGAACCCCACTAAGTAAGAATGATCAACAATTAACCAACTACAACTAACACCTAAGGGTATGAGTAGTAATGAGTAATAATATATATAGGAAAAAACCTTCCAAGACCCTATAATAAAGGAAAAGTACAAAAAAAGGCACGCTCACCCTTCAATCTCGCATAAGACTAGAGAGTGCATACAACAAACAAGTGCAATAAGGTAACATAAATATGATGTAGTTGACCTCATGTATGACCCTCCTGTGGTTCCTATAAGCCCAGCAGGCAGGACCTGTAGCAGAGCTTTCCCCGTATATTTTGCAATCCATCCTATATCCCTCTTTTGTTCATATATAACTTAGAGGCTGTGTCTATATAGGTGTGTCAGTAGTGTACCACCCATAATGCAAAAATATCATATGTTATTGTCTCATCTTAATATGTGTCATAATTATGAAATCAGCTACTACTAAGTATCTAGAAGGAACCCCCTAATGCAAGAAAAGGTGTCAGTCTCTGATGCCAAGTGTTAAGCTAAGCCTAAAATAAGTCAAACATGTAAGTATTAGGTGCTGATCCTCAATCGAGTTGAAAAAAAGTTTAAAAAAGGCATTATTTTTCATTATTTATTAGAACTAATCCCATAGTAACCAATTTTAATAAATTTTAACCATTTATACATGAAAATGGGCCTCGGAGGACATAGTTCCTCAAAAAAAAAAAAAACTGATATCAATCCATCAACTGTAAGATATAATAAAAAATGATGCAAACGTCTCATGCACGTGCGTTATATGAATATATATTCAAACAAAAACAACTACATCTACCTTACTATCCTTTACATGCCAGAAACAATCCCACACCTTCGTGATCGAGATTATAATGACGAGAGATAAGGACCTTCGCAATTAAGTGGCCTGTCTTTGTGATTGAAAAGATAAAATCCAGCAATATTCAAATTCCCTGCTAACACCTTGGTATGGGTTACGAGTTTGATACATGCAAATCAATAGTGCTACTCGATTAGAAATGTTATTCTAGACTCGATGCCACTTTCAAAATTCTTGTACAAGGTTGTTTCAAAAAATTGGTTACAAAGTCAACGTTTTAGGACTAAAACATATAAACCAACAAAGAGCTCGAAATAGGCCCGACTATGCAGGAAACAGATAAACAAGCTACCTAACCTAAACTCAACATTTTAGAGTTGATGCTGCAGTCGTATTTCTTATTCGGCACTATGGTCATCGAATATTGGATGAAGTCAAATATTCAACTAACAACCAAATATTATCTTATCAAATAATATAAAATCACACCAAAAGCTCTAAAACCTGAACCAACGGTCCTCCAAGATGAAAATTCATATTTTAAAACTAATAGAATAGTCGAAATTTGATTATGTGCTCATCTTCAATAAATGTTGACTCTAGTGAATAAATAGCTATGCTTAAGCACTAAAATAGGTAAAATAAGATAAATCTCAAATGAACCTACAAGGAATACATCTACCAATTCCAGTAGGTCATAAATGACCTAGGGAAGCTACTAGAAGTCTTTAGAACATAAAAACACTAAAGTGCCAAAATGACTGGAAGGATTATTTAAATCATCCACAACCCTCTTCTCCCTCTTACTATTGATATCCAAATCCATCACCAAAAACATATGTTATATAAAATATTATCACATAGAATCACCTTACAGTCTCTACAAAAACCTTTTTCCCCTTTGTAAGGTGAGAAAAGTCTACCAAGGTTTTCGATAGTGAACTACAAAATGTAATCAAGTGTTCCTCTTTATTAGGAATGCTCAAACTCACTAACAATAATTAAAAGTCTTTATAAAAGTTTTACGAGAGACCCTCATTCATCCCTCTCCCCAAAACCAAAGCTTCCATGCACATTGATAATCTCCTCCTATGAATAGCTTTTTCGTGTCAGGAACACCTCTTTATCTAATCTAAAATTCCCAAGAATATCATCTCCTCCTCCTCATATAAGACCTCTTGCAGTGTATAAGCACTGATAATACTCCCTATAGATCTACTAATGACCAGCTTAATTGTATTAATCGTATAATTTACCTTTTTCATCCTACAACCTATTTCCTTAACTCTTCATCCACTTAAATACCTACTCCATTTCTATTCCTCACACCTCCTGAATATCAAAACTTATATCCATCCTTATTTTAGCACCTACACATTTAGTCTGTTTGATGCAGATGATATTAATCCTCCGCTTTCTAAGAATCTTCACTAGTTTTATGGATTTTACCTTAAAAAGTTCCTATTTCAAATATCCTACTCTGAAAGTTGACACTCCCTTAACTCACCAACTCTTGCCCCTTCCCCAAATTCTACTTTGGAACTTAACCCCACCCCACCCCCACCCCCGTATCCCATCCTAATTTTGTACTCAAACCTTAAATCAATCCTAAACCTAAACCCAATGCAGCTCGACTGGTGCATGACCCTAGTTTTCCATTATCTACCCAAGCCACTAAGGAAAGTACAAAATAATCGGGAGATACTAATAATACTAATGATAAATACAATAAGCCAACAAAAGATTATAAACAATAGCTGAAAACCAAGAAATTCCAAACCACACTAAACTAAAAAACAACTACAACTCAAAAATGTAAATAAACTTGTAAATTTTTTGAAAGCATTTTATGAAGCCACAGAAGTTGTTTCTAGAATGTATTATCCCACTATTAGTGAAGTTTTATTAAATGTATGTTATATTTCATCTCTGTTTTATTAATATAATTTTTTTTATTTCCACTACTATTGAAGCTATGGCTGAAAAATGTTTTAAAAATATTTCTTTCATATCCCCCAAGTTTATTTAACTTCTATTTTTTTATCCTTGTATATACATAAAATAATGCCAAAGTATAGTTAAATGCATTTATGTTAATTTTTATATTCAACCACATGAAAAAATAAAATTTGTAACTTATCAAAATAGCATTAGATTATTCGCTACAGAAATTTATGAAAAGTATTATACCTTAAAAAGAAAAGTGAGGTTAAAAGTCCACAAATTAGTATGCCTCAAGTAGGTACCCATAGCAAGATAAATCTCAAATTGGTGTTATTTCTTCTAATAAATGTGATATTGATGAATATATTTACCAGAGACATGATAATACTATGATGATGAAAGCATACTACAAATTTTGAATTGGTAGAGGTCTCATGGAAATCAATTTTTTAAGATTAATAAGATGGTGAAGGACATGCTAGCTATTCAAGGATCATCGGTAGCTTTTAGTGTGGGAAGATTTAAAATTGAGGACCACGTGTATTCATTATTAGAGGATAGATTGGATATTTTGTGCTATTTAGAGATTGGATCAATGCTGGGTGAAGAAATCAAGGGCTACTAGAGTTAACTTCCCAACAAGGGAATTACTTAGGTTCACTAATTGGATGTAACAGTGATGGCAACATGGAACATAAATATCATCAACAAGCTTTATATTATAACTGTGAAGGTCAATTTTAAAATTTCTTATAAAATTACCATTATCCCTTCTGGATGTTTTTGTAGGTCATATTTGATAAATTTATATGGTTAACTCTGAAACCTAAGAAAAAAAATTGCAATTTTGATAAATTATAAAGTAATCCTTTAAGTTTAAATATTAGAGTTTAGTCAATATTTGGAGTTTCAAGTATTGAAATAGAATTTTTCTAGTTTCACCAGCTTTTGAATATAAAATATGGTCTAAGAGGACCTTTCTTTTTAGATTTAGGATTTCCATGGTTTAGCTTGTTAGAAGAGATTAATTGAGTTTTAAGACCACAATTTAACTTGGGTAAGGATTTGATAATCAGCGCATGTATTTGAATTTGGACAATTTTATTAGATTCAGGAGGCCATTTTTTTCCTTGAAAGGTTTATATAATTTTTTTTAGGTACAAAGGGATTTTTAGGTAATTCTTGGCAATGTTTCCATTTTATTCACATCTGCAAATAACGACTTTAGGAGATCTCAAATTTCTATTTTGATGGTTCCATTGAGTTGGAAATGTTAAATTTATCAAGGTAGCTCACATGGTTTTTGTCACGACCCAATTTCTTAGGTCATGATGGTATCTACTATCCCACTGAACCAACCCTGTAGTCCAGAGCTGTAAGCGATAGGCTATTATATCAAATATGGACACATACAACCACAATAAGTGGAAGAAAAAGGAGAGAAGATAAAATAGAGAACTAAGATGATATAAATACAATCAACAAACTCCAAATAAATAGTATCAGTAAAGAGCCAAACTTCCCAAGACGTAGTACAATAAAGACCCAATATAAGGTACAAAGTACAAGCTAGACATAAATATAGTACAAGATCCATGTATTGTATACAAAAGAGAAAAAATAATGGTTGATGAGAAGAAAAATACGTTGAATGTCCAAGGCTCACACTATTTCTCAGAAAGTGACCAACTAGGAGGCATGAGCAATGAAATCAGTGATGGGCTCTAGTACCTAGGTTTACACCAGAAAGACGCAAGTGTAGTGTAAGTATAACATGCATAATCACAATAAATAATAGGTGTATAAAGAAGACATGTCACAAAAAAAATAAATATAGGAAGGTAGCTACACAAAAAGAAGAAAAAAGGTGCAGATAACGTACAAATATCTCTCGCTAATTAATATAGAAAGAATACATGTAAAGAGAGAATAACATACCTAGGGTCCTTGCCGGAGTACAGTAATAGTAATAGAAAATTCGAACAAGATAGATAGATAAGGAACCTAGGGAAAACAGAGGTGTATAGGTTACCTTAAGGTATGGAAGGGAATTGTACAAAAAATAACAACGCCCAAAATAAGCTTGCAATGTAAGAATGATTAGCAAATAGAGCTACAACTAATGATACAGATCTATAAAATAGATAAAACCTTTCCAATCCCTCATAAGAATGAAGAGCTCAAACAAGTCACATTCACCTATCGACAATACATACTACTAGCGAGTCCATACATAAAACAAGTGTTGTAAAGTAAATATACACATAATGATATAATAGTTCCTCATATTTTCCTCCCCTGGTACCCGTAGGTGAAATATGCAGGACATATTGAAGGTCAAGCCACATATTTCCCGAATACGACCTAAACAACTCCTGTAGTCGCACTCAACCAAAGGTACGGTTTATGAGGTGTATAAATGTACCAATTTTGAATGTCACAATATATCTCTTATCTCATAATCAGGTGCCATAATATAGCTGTATCATTGTATCAAGGATTCTTGATAACTCAGTACTATAATGTCCCAATGTGTTACTAATCAGTATCTCAATTAAAAAATCATTATACAGAATGATAATGTTATAGTCACTACCGAAGCTCAATCGGTTTCAAGTGCCAACAATAATAGTAAGTGACAGTGCCCGAGTCAAAGGTATGTTACCTGGTCTAGGACAAGTAAAAAAGGCAGTATCAGGTGCCATAAACACAACAGACCTGCAATGGGTAGAAAACCAATTATCTTATTATTAATTATCAGAAAATATCACATATTCAAATATTAGTTCATTTAGCCACTAATATGTGAAAATCAACCTGCAAGGTAATGTAGTTTAAAAAAAATGATAAAGCCCCCCAAACCTCAATAAATAGCCTTTAAAAGCCTAATCCTTATAAATCTCACGTTGTATGGATGAACATCACATGCAATATCTACAACTGTCGTACTTCCCTTCTTGGGCTCAGTCTACGAAAAGAGCTAGCAAGAAACAACAACCAGCCCAAATTCTAGGTAAAAACCCGAAATCCACACAAACATTGGGGTCCTATGCTTCTAGAGTTACTATATGGCCATTACAAGGCCAATACAAGGTCAAAGGTATCATATTACAATGAGCTCCATTAGAAAGAAATAGATGAGGTACAATGGAATAAGTGGTCAAGGGTCACGATATTGACATAATAAACAAAACCATATGATGCTATTTAGAGAAATTAGACAAGTCATATCCCTAGGGTAAGTAAAAGGATCCTACCAGTTATTCGACTAAAGAAACACAACTCTCGGGAATTAGCTCCTCTAATGCAAATGTCCTCCAAAAGTCCCAGAATTGATGAAATAAACATCTAAATATTATGGCAAAGTTATTGACATAATCTATATCAAATTTAGGATTAGGTTAAAAATTGGGTCTCAAATATGCCCGCTGGACCTTCTAGCCAAACTAGGAAACAAAAGCCACCGCGGACTTCCTAGAAACACAAGAAACTCATGCTTAGAAAATGAGCATCTCGAGTAAGAATTGGGCTAAAAGTTCATAGATAAGATGAAGAAAGAAGTGCAAAATATTATATAACATGCAACAAAGTTACAAAAAATTTACATACCAATATGAGAGGGAAAAATGATCACCAATTCGAAATTCACCCCAAATTGCTTCAACAGATACTATGAACCAGCTAGAGCATGAGGAACTATCAAGCATTAGCAAGAACTATTGAAAGCCATTCAAGGAGAGAAACCAAGGAAGGGATGGAATGTGGATGAGAGCTTACTATAAACATGGAAAAACCAAATATTATGAGAAATTATCCATAAATGGGATATAAAATTATAATTAGTTCTTAGCTATTCCAAGTTATAGGGAGAGGTTTCGAGTGAGAGAATAATGTTAAAAGTGTTAGAATTTTTAGGTGGAAGGACTATATAGTTAGGGATTATAATGGGGAAGGGCGGGTTGAGCCTTAGTAGAAAAGGTTTTCTACCCGTCTTGAATTTCATTTTAATGTGTTTTCAACTCTCCCTGCCTCGCCCTAAATAAACCCGCTCCGCCCTGCCCCCGTTATTTGCTTCACATTACATATTGAATTACAAGATTATATACAATTTTTATTATTGAATTTATTTCATATTTATAGGTGTATAGCATAGATATAAATTATTATTCTAATAGAACTTTTCTCATTTAATATGAATATATATACTATTAACACGCATTTAGTTACTTTCTAGGAATTAGGGGAGAACTATCCCGTAATTTGAAGCATATGATGTTTCACAAAAGAAAAATTACAAAAAATATAATATTTTAGATATACTATTTTTTAGGTTTTGTTTTGTTTGGATCGCATAAAACATGCAAAGATCCGCAACCCTCCCTGCCTCACATTAATTTTTTTAAAATTATTCTAACCTTCCCTGTCCTGCCCCGCTTTGCCATACATATCCTTAAACTCATGCCCGCCCAGCATAGTCTAAAAACTTCCCTGTCCCATTACCATCACTACATATAGCTGGCTAAAATGGTCGAACATGTAGAAGAATTGGTCATAGGTGCTAGAAAAAGGTTGTAGGGGAGAAGGATCCTAACCCCCGCTACCTTCGCGGGTGTAGGCAAGCCTCTACAGAGGAGATTTCACTATGTGTGTTAGGTATTGAGGTGAGACACTGCAACTGTAATAGAAATATAGCAGGTACGATTGCACCAGCTAATGCATACAATAGAAATTCCAATAAAGTTGGAATTGCTCTGACGAAGTTTGATATGTGTCTGGGATTCGATACGCGTAAACAAATAGTGCATACAAACCCAAAATGACATTCTGGACTCAAAGAAAGAGTCAAAATCCCAATATAAGGTATTTGTAGAGAAATGTTGACCAAAGTATCTCTTAAGTCAACATTTCCTAAAATCTTCCAAACACCCCAAAATAAGGCAGGCACCTCGGGAAGAGGACAAACACTCTTTTGAATCCATACTCAGCATTTTGAAGTTAATGGTTTAGTTGGATTTCTTATTTACTCTACAATAATAGAATTTTAACCTAAGTCAAACATTTCACTGCTCGCTAACTGTTATATCATCAAATGAGATAAGTTTATACTGAAAGCTCCAAGATCTGAACCAAGGATATACGTAGAACAAAATTCATATTGTAGAGCTAACAAGATTGTTGAAATTTTATCTGGAGATCATCTTGAAGGAATATTAACTAAAGATAATGAGTACCTAAGTTTAGGATCCAAAATAGAGAAAATGACATAACGCTTGACCTAACTGTTGGGCAGCTAAATTACCGATCCTAAAAGGTCATAAATGACCAAGGGCACTACTGGAATTCTCGAGAATGAAAGATAGTATATAAAACACAAAATAACTTTAAGGGTCATTGCATCATCCACTACTAAAGCGTATTTTCATTCCTGAAAGTCAAGAAAAGAAGGAAAAAATGTAATGAATGTACTTAAAGTCTTGAACAGTTGCATATATTGTGCCTGCATTTGAATCTTGACCTCCATGGTGGAATCCTCAACCTTAATGTGTGTATACTAAACCTTAATCACATGTATCTCTCTGGTCTCAACCTTTTAACATCTGTAGCTAAAATAGCAACCAAATCCTAAAAATAAGATTCTCATTCAATTGCACTTAATCCCAATGAAGAATATTAGGCTAATACAAAATATAATGCCACAACATTAATACATGGAAAACAAGATGAATGGATGAATACATAGGAGGAAAGAATAATTAGTAAGCAGCTCCAACACACACATTGTATATACATGGAAAAGCACCTAATAGCTAAAAAATCGATGACATGAACTCCACAATCAACGTAGCTCTTATGCCTACTCTATGCAACCTTGTTATCCTGAACTATATGTAGTCAATTAAGAGATGCCACATCATATATGTACCCAAAACACGGTCCTATAAACCATCAAACCACAAAGTAAACAACCTACCCATCCTATCATAGAAAACCTCAAATGGTGCAATCAGAATATTGGGTTGTAGTAGTTATTATATGAGAAATCTTCTAAGGAAAGTATTGGTTCAACGAACCACCAAAATCGAACACGCTATCCCTCAACATGTCCTTCAATACTTGAATAGTCCTCTCCATACTAACCGTTGGTATGAGAGTGAAACATTGTGGTAAGCTAATGCTTTTTACCCATATCTCATTGGATTGTCCTCTAGAACTAGACGGTGAATTTTGTACCATGATTTGAGATAATGATAGGAGAACTCCATGTAAAGAACCACCTACTGAAGATAATCATGAGTCAACCGCTCTACACTAAAGGATAAATAAAAGGGATGAAGTTCACTAACTTAGTTAGGTTATCAATGATAACCCAAATAGAGTCATAACCCCTTGAAGTAAGCAGGAAATTCAAAATAAAGTCAATATTCACCCATTTCAACATTGGAATAGGGAGTGTCTGCATAAACCGCCTAGCCTCTGATGCTCGAAATTAACCTGATGGAATTTCAAACACCAAGAAACATGCAAACTAATATTCATCTTCATTCCAAATAACCAATACAACTATTACATGTTTTGATACATCATAGCCGCATGGGGTGAATAAAATATCTTTTGTTGTGAGCCTCACCAAGATTCAATTGAACCAACAAATCAACCCATAGCACACAATTAGGACCACCATAACACTTCAAAATACAATTAGAATTAATAGAAGCCCTGCCGACCTCACTAACTAATAGCTGATCACAGAGAGTACACAAATGATGATTTTCAAACTAACGCTGTAAAATCTGATAAAGTAAATACAACCAAGCATGAAATTAGACCAATACCCTCTTGGAGTTCTTCAAGTCCAATTAACCAATTGGTTATCAAAGGAATGTATGTCTAAGGTGAATGACCTCTCTGAAACTAACAACGCCACTAAATTACTGATATTGTCTGCCTCCATCTCAAGGAATCTGCTACTGTGTTTGCCATGCCTAAAAGGTATAAAATGGTAATTTTGTACTCCTTAGTTATCTTAATCCATCTCTGCTACCTCAAACTAAACTCCCACTAGCATAAAATTATTGAAGGCTATAATGGTTAGTATATATCTCACATGGAACTCTATATAGGTAATTCTTTTATATCTTGGGGGAAAATACCATTGCCTCAAAGTACAAGTCATGAGTGGGGTATTTACGGTCATGAAACATCATCTTCCTCAAGGAGCACATAATACATGGCCTTTTTGCATCAGAACACACCCTAAACCTACATCAAAAGTATTACAATACATAAAAAAACTCTGGCCTCAATCGACAATGTCAGGACCAGTGCTAAAGAGAACAAATCCTTAATCCTTAGAAAAATTTCTTGACAGTCTTTCGACCACTAAAAAGGAACATCCTTCCTAGTCAGTCAAGTCAACAACACTGTAATTTATAAAAACCCCGCAATAGACTATCGATAGTAACCTACTAACCAAAAAAATATCCAAACTATAGAATGAGACATTGGTCTAGCCATTTATGAATTTATTGAATTTTTACTAAATCCACCATAATCCCATCCTTAGAAATCACGTGTCCTAGGAATGCTACAGATTTAAACAAAAATGATATTGACCTGCCCAGTCATATTTTTGCATTTCATCTTTTCTGGTGCTTAGATCTATTTGGTAGTTTCCTTAGGTTGTTTATGACCTGATGAGACTGGCAGCTCAGTGCCTTGGTGACTTATTTTCTCGTAGTCTTAGTTTTTCTGTTTTCAAGTTTTAGTTTTAAAATAGTTGATCTTGAGAGCGGCATATTAGTAAATGAGCGTAGAATTAAATTATGACAATTAAATTAGCTCTAAAATGCTGGCTTTAGTCTAGGTAGACCCTAAGTTTGTATCCTGGGCTTTTCTTTTTGAGTTTTGGTTACTTTGTGAATATTTAGCCCAACCGTACCTCATTTTTGAACATGGGTAGTCTTTTGATGATCAATGCATCAAATTGGGTTTCTGTCAATTCCATTAGCTCTATAATGTCAATATTAGGCTAGTTGAGCCATTGGTTTTCTTCTTGGGGTGCCCGATCTTGTTTTGAGTAGGTTTGTGTGAGTCGTTTGTTAGGCTCCATTTTGATCCTTTTGACTTTGGGGAAATTTTCAGTTAAACAACCTCAGATGGTAAATTAGTCAATTATGTTGAGTCCATGGTGTGTTTCCCACCAAAAATGCACTTTTTATTTTTTGGAATTGTACTCCAGATGCTCGTTTATACCCCTCCAAGTTTTTCCATTTTTGAAAAGGTTGTTGTAGATCACAAACCACTCTATTTTCCCTTGGGTTGCCCTGGAGTGGTTCGCTCCCTCACCCAGGCAGCCACACCAGTGGTGTCGTGCCTTGGGCCCCCCTTCCCTCTATAAATAGGGTATCACCCTCTCATTTTCCAGCATTGGAGTTTTCTTTTTCATCTTATATTATACATGTGAGTTGGTTTTTCAGTGTTCCAAGCTGTGGGAAGTTGTAGGGAGTTGCATGGGTGATCATGGGAGTTCACGGCGCTTAGTTTTCTGGGTAATTCTCGTTATTTTTATCTTTTCTTTAATTATGCAAAATATTTTTATTTAATTATTTTAGACCTAATTTTTCCCTTCGATTCGTTGTCGCCTTGAGCTCATATTTGGACCACAAGTCCCCCAAGTTGAGGGCTATGCGCTGGTATATTTAGTTTGTATTTTCAGGATCCGGGCTCAGTTACTGACTCGAGTTTCTAATTGCAATATGGGTCTTATTATGCATATTTTAATCCATGGATTTGTATTTGTTTAGTTTTGGGTTGTATCGACTGTTGGAGCTTCGGATCCGTGGTGTGTGCAGTTTGGGGATTTTCACCGACATCCATATAGGCTAGGTTTATTTGTACATTATAGACTGATTTGATATTATTATGTTGGTGATATTGCTAGTTTTGGGGCTGGTTTATTTAGGTTGATCGTCGTTTTTCTATTGATATTCTTGTTGGATTCCAGGGGTTCGTGAAAGGGCATAGAGGGAGAAGGGTTGCATACCCGGGTCCTGGTTCCACCGTGTGGAGGCCATTGATCTTGGGACCTTTTTTAGAAGTTACACAATGAGTGTGGTGAGATGAGCTCTTAGCTTGTGGCCTTTGGCGATCCTAGATTCCTTTTACTTACCATTTTCATTATTATCCTTTTCATTATTGTTGTTGCATTGATACTCTTGTGTAGTTACTTTTTGGCATATTTATTGGCATTAAAGGGTTGGGCCTCATTTTATTATTAGCACTAAAGAGTTAGTCCTTCATTATTTTATTGGCACTAAAGGGCTGAACCCTCATTTTGTAATTGGCACTCTAAGGGGGGGTGCCCGAGGTTGTTATTGTTCTACTTTACTTTCCTGTGCCGTTGTGTACTTTTTAGGCATGGTGTGTTCTCATCGGGCTTAAGGGGAAGTCACAGTTTGTTTGGTTGTGTTGTTTGTGCTTACCAGCGGGATGGGGTGCCAGGTAGGTTGTGCTGTGCTGTTTGTACTTACCGATGGTATGGTACACTAGTGGGTTTTTGTGTGTTTACTTTTATTCCTCGTATAGTGTTATCCTTCTGTTTGATCCTTATTTATGGTTCTTATGTATATGGTATCATAGTTAGTGGGGTTTGACTAAGCAGGAGTACAGTTAAATTTCCCTACTTCATTTTTGATTTTGGATTTCAAACTCTGTAGTTTCTATCTACCATGTTAGTCCTGTATTTCTATACTGGTACATTCAATATCTTACTCTTCTATTTATTATTAGTTTTACTGCTTCTTTTACTATTTCTTTACTACTATCGGCCTGTTTTACTCCTCGCTTTATTACTCATATTGTATTTTACCCCAGTCGGCCAATGATGTCTACTAGGTACCTTGTTTGGTACTCATGCTGCACTTCTATACCTTTTTTCGCGGTGCAGATACTGTCAGGGGTTATCAGCAAAGCCGTCATCATGCGAAGTAGACCTAACTAATTTGCAGAGATTACGGTAAGCTTTACCGTCTGAACTGACCATGATTTCCTTAGCTCTGGCTTTTTTTATTTGGTCCACAACAGGCCCTGCACTGTATTATCTTTTACCAGAGATTTTTCTTTTGTATCTTTTGATATATTTTGTATAGTAGCTCCATATGCCTCTGACAGTAGGTTTTGGGATTCGAGTTTTGTACGATTCCCTATTGGCCTCCGTTATCATCTATTGTTTATGTTTTCTTTTCCTACGTTGGTTATTTTGAGAGTTTAGAAATGGTGCAACCGGTGGTACTACTAGTGGTGGTGCTGGAGCTGTAAAAGCTAGGGGAAGTGGTAGACCTGGTGCCCCTCCCTAGGCAGATGACTGTGGCCTGTCTGCCTCTGTACTGTCTAGCATCTAGAGCATCTGCCATAATAAATATATGAGCACAAAAGGTGGTGTTTGAATAGGTTGTGATGGAAGCACGAAGGGTGCCTGTGGCTGTGAAGTAGCTATGGTAGTAGTAATTGATGGAGTATCCTCCCCTACCCTTTCCTGGCTCGCTAGGGGAGGGTCTCGATCAACTGAAGATAGGTAAGTTCCAGAAGGTACGAATAACAATACATGTTGGATTTAAAGGAGGACAGTATTTCCTAAGATACCACGTACCCTCCCGAAGATTAGATACGGACGTCTACGTACCAATCCATAAGACTCTACTAGGCACTTTCTCTAATGACAATGAAATCGGTTAACCTAGGCTCTTGTTTAAATTACTCTATTTTCATCGGTTCTTTTAGTATCTCTTGCATTTATCTTTCCCTATGGCTATCCTGAAGACCAGGTAATATTTTTACTCTTTTACCAAGTATCTTGTAGGGCTAACGTATTTGATAGCCTATTATTTGTAGTCTGTATCCTTGTATAGTTCCGTAGGGATCAGCTAGTCTAGTCGTACTCTTGCAACTTTGTTAACTCGATAGCTAGTTATATGTTATTCCCTTAGCTCTATCTGCTAGTTACACATTAATCCTGTAGCCTCTTTGTATCTTTACTATTTTTCTATTCTACTAGAGGCTGAGGTACATAGCTTTGATTATCGATTAGTTTCCTAGTTGTCTTATGCTTTTAGGTAGCTTCTATGTATACCGCATGCCTTTCAGTTAGCTCTCCCTACTTATCTAACATTTTGCTACTTATATTATCCCTTTGTCATTGTCACTGTTCTTTACTTTGCATAATTGAATAGACACGATGTTATCTTATTTCCATCTTATGCATGCCCGATTGTCCTATGATGCCTAATGGGTACCTATTGTTGTTAGTACTTATGCTACACTTCTGTATATTTTTTGTGATGTAGGACCTAGTAAGAGTTATTGTTGAGGATGCTGATCATGATGAGATTTTGTGTTGGGGCTAATCCTTCTCCATAATTTATTCTGGGATAACTTTTTTATTTCATTTGTATAGCTTTTCTTGGTTTTGATGTTGTATTTAGATGCTTCTAGTGCCATTGATACAAGGTCTTGGGATGTTTTATTGTTGCTTTATATATTTTCATTTTATTTTTCTCTTTTTCTGCTTTTTTGTTGTTGTGTTCTAGTTCTAGCCTATTGCTTGACGTCTGGGCTATGGGATAGGCTTTCCTAAGGTTAGATTATGGTAGGCACCATCATGACCTAAGTTTGTCTCGTGACAGGAAGGAGTCTTGAAGAATCCTCTTTTATGACAACATCTTTCTGAAGACATTGCAGATTTTATCTATCAAGACCTGGAGATAATCATAAATACAGACAACTGGGACGTACCTTGGTGGATTCCTATAATTACCGGAAAATACGCAAATAAAAGTTCTTGGGATGCTATTAAATAAAGAGATCAGGATCTTGAGTTTTATAATAAGATGTAAACGACTTTCTTTCGGAATCTTATTTTTCCAATGGATATTATGGAGAAAGATGCTCCTCTGGATGATATAGTAGCAAGGTGTGTCATCTCTATGTTCTCCAGAAGTAGATGCTATGAAGTACCTCACCAGGAAACCATCTCTCATATGTTCCAAATGTCCAGTTTGTCAAAGACATTTAGCATTATTTCACTTCAGTTATAGTGGTTCTAGGTCTCTTTCTACAGATTAATCAAGTTATCGCTAGATGGTGGCATGCGGGTTGTACTCCTATGATCAGACCATTATATCAAGTAGCACCAGCTATATAGTATGGCAAGTTTGGAAATGAAGAAATATTGTACTCTATGGTAGGATTATGTCGAGAAGCATGCTCAGTTATGAGATTAATTGGAATTTTCAGATATTAGCAAGAACTAAATACCCTTAGCTTCCTAACATTCCTAATGACCGGATATAGATCATCTAGTACTTAGAATAGTATAGACCCAAAATTAGGAGTTTACAGGTTACATTGTCTAAACCTCCCATTGGGTGGTATAAATGTGATTCAGATGGTACATCAGGAGGAAACCATAGATCTAGTTCTATTACATATTTCATAACATACTATCATAATAATTTTGTATATTCTAGAGCTATACAGATTGTAGAAACAACATATATTTATGCAGAAGCAAATTCTATTGGAGACGGAGTGGATCATTCTTGCACACATGATCTTTACCCCTTAATTGTTTAAACCGATTCCCTATCATGATCATTTTTAATAGGAAAATGGGACACTTCCTAGAGTATTGTCATAGAAGTTACTAGCAAATTAATTGAGAGAAGGAAGAGAAAGTTGATTATACATACTATTAGAGAAGGCAACAATGTAGCAGATTTTTTCACTAACCTTGCTTTTAGTTTTGTTGGTACAAAACAACTTCATAACATTTAGGAAATACCAAAGGAATCTAAAGCACACATTAGGATTGACTAAATTCAAATGTCTAATATCATATTCAAAGTTCTATGATCATGAGAACAGACTAAAATGAAAGGAATAACAATTTCAAAGTGACCTCTTCACAAAAGGAGTCAAACAAAAGAGATACACTAAAAGAAGAGAATATTACCATAGTTCATTATTCAACAACTCCTTCCATATGTAATCTAATAGATATATTATTATTTTAATTTTAGTAGTGATATCAATTCCTTTTAGAGTTCATTCCATAAAGAAGGAAATATTGAAGGAAAGATTTGATACAGACAATTTACTTAAGCATCAATGTAAGGAAAAACTGAGAGTTTTTTGCTTGAGAAAGTGAAATTTTAAGCAAATATGGATGAATACATGAAAGATACTCTGATCTAGTACTCCGATTACATAGAACCTGTGTGGTAGCTTTGAGGCCATTTAGATGTCATCGACCTAGGATCTAGCTAAAAGAAAAGCTCAAAGCTTCATAGAGATGGTGAAGATGTTTCTCTCCTTTGATTGACAAAGCTCAAAAACCCCCCTATATCTTCGATCTCCGACTACCAACCTTAGCATCTTCACCATCAAAGATCGTGTAGGTAAGGTCCCTCGAAGCTTTGATATGACTGATCACTTTCCCATTTGTTTTTATTATCTTTTCTTTTCATTTCTTTGTTTTATCTATTTTTTTGTTGTTTCCTTCTTTTGTTTGTCAAATTTGGATTGCCCTTTAGGCTTCTGGATTATAAATATTTTTTTGGTGTTAATAGAAAGTCCCAAATATGGAAACCTTTTATTCAAAAAAAAAAAAATGTGGCCAAAATCTAAAGAAAGTGAGTGCATAATATTCTCACTCAATACTCTGCACATTTGAAGGCATTCAATTTAAACTAAAAGTTCCAAAATATTATATATTTATCTTTTCCTAAAAAAATAAATATTTGTAAACAAATTCTTTAGTTATGATATATTGATTTATGTATTAAATTTTATAATACTTTAAGAATTTATTAATATTTTTAATAGAGATATTAAGTCTAGCTATGTAAAGAAATTATTGTATTAGGTAGAATTTATTCAAAATAATATTTTTATTTCTTATAATTTATATAAAAGGTTTCGTATATTTTACCATAAATTTATGAAATACCCAAATGTATACCTAAATAAAATAAAGAAAGTGAGTGTTGACACTTCCATGTAGTGGAGAACAGTGCAACAAGCAAATGTAAGTGATAAAATGGTCACCACTTCGCATTCATGGTGAATTAAGTGGTGTCAATTGTGAGCGACTCATTTTGGTTTTATGCTTGAGATAGATGCATGAATATTTTCTTGAGCATAACATACAATACTCTTCTCAAAGCACCCATTATCTTGAACCTCATATTCTTTTTAGAATAGCTCATCATCTTGGCTATCACGGATTATTTAATATTGTTATCATATTTAAATAATTTATTTGATCACTAAAAGAAAATTAATTATCTATGTGAAGTTGTTCGAGCTCAAAATTAAGGTATATGAATAACTCTTTCTTTTATGTATAATTTCTAAATTTTTCAAGTTTAACATGCTTTTGAAGAACTTTTATAAAGTTTTTAGTTAAATATGTTATTGTAATCCTCTTAAAGTGTGGTACTCAAAGCTTTTTGTAATGTCTCAAATTAGGGTTGTCCATCTTATTTTATCATTGTAATTCTTTATCAGTAACTTATATTTTTATATGTAGATTTAACGTCAAATTATGAATTAGAAAACATATTGTCATGCTCTTTGTAGCTTTATTGTTTGACATCTAGAATATATGCATTTGTGTTTGTACTTTATCCATGAAATCTAATGTTTAATATGTGTAACTCTTGCGGAAAATCTTTGTTTAAGTTGAAATCTTTATAATTTAGTTCCTTGGGTCTAGTTGAGAATATTGTTTGAGTGTGAACCAGTGTTGACACTCCTTCTAATTTTGTGTTGGTCACTCATTGTTTATGTTTTGACCTTTCTTGTAGCTTTAGTAGGAGTTTGTGGCTTGTAGGGATGGGAAGCACAATTTTCAAGATGTGAGGTTGTTTTCTGAGAGTTTTTCAGTTTTAGAATCTTCAATTTGAGAATGGTTAACTTTAGTCAACATTTTCACAAGACGTGCTCAGAATCATATTTTGATAGTTCCACTAGCTACGAAGGATATATTTTGAGTTAGGTGGACATTTTTTCGAATCTGAAAGATTTCAATTGGGTTTTTTCCATTAGATAAGATAATGGTAAGGTTTTTAAAAGTTTGACATTACTCAACTTTCAGAGTTGGAAGCATTGAAACCAAACTCTAACGACTCCATCAGCTCTAAAATGCTAAATTTGGGTTAGGCAGATCTTTAGTTTCAATTTTGAGGCATCTAAATACATTTTAGACTTTTAGTATATTTTGGAAAGCACTGACATCCGTAAATATTTAAACAATACAACCACAGTTGTTTATTCTATCGATTATATTAAGTTTGTGATATTATTTCCAATAGGGTAGCATATTCGATTTGTATGTACGAGATTCTGAATAAATACTGAGTGTCAACAACCATTTCTAACTTGTCCTCTGGTGGTTTTTTTTTGTTGCTAGTGTAGGTCCATATTGCTCATTGTGATCATAAAAAGGTTGTCATGATCGTGAAGCACTGTGTTGTTGTTCTGCACGATTGCGAAGGTTCAGGGTTGTTTCACTACAATCCTTCTAGCAATTGTCTAGAAGGGTATGGGGTGTTCAGGTCAGTTTGGTCTTCTCTCTTTTTAAGCTGACCACTGTGATTGTAATATTTTGGCCTCATGAGTCCCGCAGTCATGATAAAGGATCTGTGGGAAGTATTTAAGTCCCCAACTTCATTTTGCCTCCACCTTTCATGACCTGTGTGGAGCTTATGAAGCTAATCGTAATGGCCTTTTGGGAACTTTGAGCTAAGTAAGTTCTCTCTTTCTGTTCCTTGTTATTTCCTTGCTTCAATTACACTCCATTTCTCTCTAGTTCTTCATTATTTTTACTTAAATTATTAAATCTATAACCTTTCTGGGTTGTTTTGAAGCCCCAATCCTATTTTAATTTTGCACAAATTTTGAGCATATGATTTATACCTCATGGGTAGGATAATTTTATTTTATTCTTATCAACTATTCCAAAATTAAGATTGATGGATAGTTGTAATGACCCTCATGGTGCAACTGATGCCTTCTTCGCGATCGCGAAGCCTTGTCACGTGACCGTAATGAGTCCTATTAGTTTACACAATGTGATCACAACGCGACGTCATGCGATCATGATGAATCCAAATCTAGTTACTCTACGTGATCGCATAGTATATGAACGCGATTGCGATGCCTTGGTCAAATACCCTATGCGATCGCGATCACTTGTGATGCAATTACAATGTCATAAATCCCTATATATAAATCTCTGCACGAACCCCAACTTTTATTTAGCAAAAATATTACATTTTCTCTCATTCCTGTTTGAAAAATCTATCCCAAACATCATTCAAAGGCTGAGAAAATTCCCCCCATTGTTGCCCTTCGATTTCTATGTGATTTGGGTAAGTTTCTTCTTTGTTTTAATTTTTAAAATCCTTAGTTTCCTCCATTAATAGCCTCAATTGATGAGGTTAATAAACTCATGCCATAATCTGTATATTATTACATAATTTTTCATTTCCCGATTATGTTTTTCTTCAAGTATTGTTAATACATCAAAATTTCAACATTTAATTTGTAAAAATCGCATCTTTGACCCCTTGTGGTCAAATCTTCCTGAGTTGTTTTGAAGCCCTTACTGCACTTGAATTGTGCTTAATTTTGCAGTACAAATTCCTGGCAATATTGGGAACCCTTAGTGAAATTTATTTTTCATTCCAGCGAGCGGACCCTACAAGCCCATTTTAGGCCCAGTCTAAAACTTAGTATAAAAAATACTATTAGACTCGTATTAACATATAGAATACATTGATGCAAGTTTTAGAGCATTTGTAGATTATCTGACATCAGTCGGAGTAAGATTTGTGAAATTACAGTGCTACATCGTTGGATGACAGGTAAGCTCCGGGGGGGGGGGGGGAGGGGGGCTTCTAACTTTAATACTTGTACTAAATAGCATCTGTGGTTTGGGTAGCTAGGT
>JBDJHY010227429.1:0-11087 GCA_039654485.1 Withania somnifera
CTTCTCTTATTTTCTAAATTCGTTTTTCACCTAGTTTTCTCCAACTTCTTAATTATCTTGAGCTTAGTATATCACTTTGTAAGATTGGATTGTTGTGGGTCTAGGTAGCTTCGTGGAGGGTTTTTTTGCGGATTTTAATTATTTATAACAAGTAATTTATTTAATTTCCCAACTTCTAAATCCCTGTAAACTTTCCAATACATAAACTTTACAGCTCTTTTCTCCTTCATCTTTCATTGAATTGAGCCTCAATTTTAGCCACATGTTCTTTGATCCGGGCTTTGTGCATTGGTGAATTTTATTTAATTTTTCTTGGATAAGGGGACCACCAACCCCTTTTTATCCCAGACTCTAACCCATTTATCCTTATAAAAAAATGGGTCTCATTTTACTTGTCTTAACATTCTGGTTATTATTTTTCTAGTTTCATGCATTTATGAGCTCTTCCTAGGGTGTTTAGCTTTTTAGCACATTTCTCAAGATCAACTTTCAGCCCCAAGGTAGGATACGACTTACTTTATTTTAGACTGGGTTCTAATAATGCATATCTACTGTAACTAGCTAGCTCAGGATTGGTTTTTTAGCATGGTTCTTCCCGTTGATATTATTTTCACCAGTTGTCTTATTTTAACAGGGTTTTTACCTAATATTTTTCTTTTCTGACGTGTAGTACCTTTTTACATGTTGTTAATGAGATTATGGATTGTAATATGGTTGGGACGGGATTAGTGGTTTGGGCTTAGTAGTTATCCCTCGGTTCTAGCTGGTAGCCTTGAGGATGATCTAGTCTACTGCATTGCATGTGTATTGCGATCATGCATTATTGTGGGTTGTATATAGCTGGATTTGGGGTTTCCCTAAGTTATAATTATTAACATAACCCATTTTTTTCAGCAAATTAACATTTGTAAAGGGTTTTTCCTACTAATATGTATACTTCACCACTCTATGGTATGGGGCTATTTTTCGAAAATATAACCAGAACCAACTTACTGAAAATGGAAATGGGTTTTTATATACTATAGCATACCTTCCATGGTTTTTGGATAGTATGGAGATATTTTATCAATATATTAACCCTATTTTATGAGTTATCGCGACATTTTGGAAAGGCTTTCACTTCGGTACTTGGATTTTACTAAGATATCCTTATGGGTTAAACCCAAGATTTTTGACATTTTTGCCTTGTTTTTCTTGCCCTGAGCTGGCTATTTAGAGGTTCTTTTTTGAATATGGGATGATTTACCTCCACACGCCCTATATTATATGTGGGTCCCTACTATTTTAGGTTGCTATGCGTTGTATGTTATATGCAACCCAAGCGAGGGGCATACAATAGTAGTAGTGGTATATAGAGGCATCTCCCTTGGGTACCTCTTATTTTGGGAATATCCCAGGGAGGGTGCATGCTGACACTTGATTTACTGTTCTCAGCACCCTCTAGCATTACATCTATCGCGCTTGTTTCTACCCTCCATGCTTATAAGTGAAGTCACGTTGGGTTCCTTGGATGATTGTTTCTGCCTACCAGTGGGGTGGGGCAGTCAAGTTGGTTTTGGTTGCTTAGTTATCTTAGTTTTTTTCCCACTGGTGACATGGGATGCCAGTTAGGGTATTACTTGCTATCTTATCAATTCCTTACTTTTCTGTACCTTATCTTCTGCTAGTATTACTTTCTTACCTTCTTTGACTTTCTACCTGTCTCACTATACTTACATATTAGTTGTCATTGAGCTGGAGATGGAGGTACCCATTGCATTGACTTTTTATTATTTGTTCTTTGACTTGTTACCACCTGTACATTAGTTAGCTGATCATTTATGGTACTTATTGGTACTAGTTTCTTTCACTCCTCCCTTTCTTATACTTGTTTATTATTGACTTTTCTTTCTTATATGATTGCTATTTAACTTATTATGCTTGATTTTTTTCGATCGGCCTATGATTCCTACTGGGTACCTGTGTTTTGGTATTAATGCTGCACTTTTGCATCTTTTTCGTAATACAGATCTTGGTACTAGTTATCAGGGAGGTTGTGGTTGTGCGATCTCGGTTGGAGCTTGATTTCAAACATATGGTGAGCACTTAAAGTCAGGATGACCGAGTCTTCTTATGATGCTGAGTTGTCCTTATTTCCAGTTCAACATTACTATTTTGTACTTTTCCCCTCGGGTTGTATCAATATCGGTACTATGTTGTATAGAATATTTAAAACCATGATACCATGGCTTAAGGGGGTGGGGTTAGGTATATATTGTTTTTCTGCTTCTTATCCTATTCCTTACTGTTTTCCTTCGCTTTTTCTCCTTTTTTGTTGGTTCTTGTTGTTGTTTTGGGTACCTACCCGCTGCTTGTCACTCGAGGATGGAATTTAGGCTTTTCTATCAGTAGAATAAAATGCCATTACAACCCAATTTTGGGTAGTGACATAGAGGTAGTGAAAGACTGTCCTGCATCCACTTTCCCCCCAGACATTTAGAGTTTCCTATGTTAGCCAGTTATTATAGGATATTTGTTGAGGGTTTCTCCCCTAATATTTCCCTATTGAATAGGTTGAAACAGAATAAGGCCAAGTTTCAGTGGTATGAAATATGAGAAGAGTTTTCTGGAGTTAAAGACTCAATTGACTTCTCCCCTAGTGTTTACCTTACCAGAGGGTTTAGATAGTTTTATCGTATGTTGTGGTGCTTCACTAGTTGGTCATGGTTGTGTCTTGATGTAGATGGTAAGGTAATTTATTATTTCTCCAGAAAACATAAGATTCATAAAAATAATATCTGACTTATGACCTTGAACTAGAAGTAGTAGTTTTTGCATTGATGATTTGGTGACACTACCTCTATGGTTTCCATGTTGATGTCTTAAAAAATCATAAGATACTGTAGTATGTGTTCAGTAAATAAAACTTGAAGCTTAATTAGAGGATATCACTTGAGCTCCTGAAGAATTATGATACGATTGTTAGTTACCATTCGAGTAAGGCTAATTTTTTAATAGATGCACTTAGTAGATTTTCCATGGGTAGTATGTCCCATGTAGAAGAGAAAAAGAGAGTGATAGTTAGATATGTGTAGAGACTTTCATGAGTAGTAGTACTACTTTTCTGATAGTTCAAAATGGTTCAAATTCTTCATTGGTTGTTGGGGGTGAAGGAGAATCAAGACAGTGATGTAGGTTTGCACCATCTTAAGGGTGTTGTTCATAAGTAGAAGGTTGCGGTGTGCTCCTAAAGGGGAAATGGTATGCATTACTACCATGGTAAGTTATGTATTCTAGATGTTGATAGATTGAGAGATAAGATTTAAGCAAAAGATCATATCTCTAGATAATTCATTCATCAAGGTTCCACCAAGATGTGCTAGGACTTGAGAGAAAGCTATTGGCGGAATTCCATCAAGAGGAAAATTGAAACTTATATAGCTAAGTATTCATATCGTTAGCACATCAAGATTGAGCACTAGAAGCCCAGAGGTACTCAGGATTTGAACATTAGAAGTGAGAACTAATTAATTTGGACTCCATCATAGGATTGCCTCGTATTCACAAACATCATGACTATATTTGGGTGATTATTGATAAAGTGAACAAATCCACCCAATTCTTGCTAGTTAAGGCTAGTTATTTAGTCGAGTATTATCCTAGACTACATATTTAGGAGATCATCAAATTTCATGGGGCTCCATTCTCCATTATTTCAGACAGGGGTACTCAGTTCACCTCTCAGTTTTGGAAGTCCTTATAGAATGGTCTACGTACCCCAGTAGACCACATCATAACTTTTCATCCGCATATAAACAAACAAGTGGAGCATACTTTTCAGACTATGGAGGATTTTTTGGGATCCCTTATAATTGGTAGGTATAACAAACTATTTGGACTATGAGGGATTTGTTGAGATCTCGTGTTATTGACTTTATAGGTAATTGAGATGATCATTTACCTTTGATTGACTTTGCATATAAAAATAGTTATTATTCTAACATCCTGATGGTCCTTATGAGGCTTGTTATGGGAGGATATGTAGGTCTCCTATTGGTTAGTTTAAGGTTGGTGAGCTTGCACTAAAAGGGTCCATAATCAGTCCATGAGGCTATAAAGAAAGCTTAGCCTTTTTGAAAAAGATGGAAAATAGTCCGGATCTATTAGAAATCCTAAGCAGATGTAAGGAGAAGAGACATTGAGTTCGAACTTAATAATTGGGTGTTTTGGAAATTTCTGCCCATGAAAGGGGTAACGAGGTTTGGTAAAAAAAAGAAGCTTAGTCTTTGATATATTAAACCTTTCCATATTTTTAAGAGGATAGGTAATGAAGCCCATGAGTTAGATCTTTCAGTAGAGTTAGCAGCTGTTCATTCGATTACGTCTCTTTGTTGGATTTCATTAGTTATTCCTTTTGGTTAAAATTGGTAAGAAGGACAACTTTACTTATGAGAAGGTGTTGGTTGAGATTGTAGATAAACAGGTTCATAAATTGAAAAATTAAAAGATAGCTTCGGTTAAAGTGTTATGGTGGAACTTGTCAGTTGAGGGGGTACTTGAGAAGCAGAAGAAAATATGATGGTCAAGTACCTGTTCTTATTTCCTCCTAGAACCTAGAAAACATATGGAAGCTATATTCCTTCTACGACTCTTTTCTTCATTCCTTTATCATACATTCATGGTCCTTACGTGTGCATCTATGTGTTGTATGTTCAGCTATGTTATTTCTCTTAGTTTAGTCTGTATCATGATTGTTACTTAGTCCAATACTTAGTAATACAAATTCTATCAACTTATGTTACTCTAACTTAGTTTCAGTCTTCATTTGTGGACAAATGATACCAAGGGAGAGATATTGTAACACCCCATACAGGTTCGATGATTAAAACTATTCTTAACTTAGAAAACATAGAAGAAAAGAAAATTTTCTATCATAACCATGAACCACAAGAGGGTTCACAAATCATAATCCTATTCCACGGCTCATAGACCTAGCATGAATGACCCATCTGAAATTTCATGTTCAACAGTCATGATAGAAATTATGATTTAAAGGTCATAAGTCCTAATGTTCATTTCTGGACTTGGTCTAGAAACCTAACATATTATCACTTGGGAACTATGAACCATTGTACGAGTCATATAATGCTTTGTACAAGACGTAATATCGACTCATACAAAGCCATCAACAACTTATCACCTCAGCCACAAAACCATGATTGCTTACCACGAGACATAATCTTCATAGTATGATTAGTGGGATAAGTCGTGAAGGCCCTCTAACAGTTTTTATCCTTTCTCCTCAGGGAAAATTTAGTCATTCTCCAGCCCTTTTTAACCAAATACTACATAGTTCTAAGTGTTTTGAATGGAATTTTTAAGGCTTAATCGACATATTCCTATTCATTCTCACATTTGACTTTTCAAGTTCGAAAATAAATAAGGTTTTATCTCTAAGTCAGAGTTAGGATTCCAAGTTCAAAGTCCAAAGTATAGGCTATCAGTCTGGGGAATCATTCTCCATATGTAAATTTCAATGAGGGTATGCTTCCATTATCATAGCCAAGGTTTCATAAATTGTAAGTGAGTTTTCCATAAATGAAGATTTAGGGCTCAAAATCCACTTTATGATTCTTGAGGTACTTTATTGTTTACATGTTTCTTATGATATTGAACCCACAAATATGCATGATTTCAAGTTTTACATATCAAATCATAGTTTAAATGCAAATTATGATTTAGCATAAAATTTGCATGACTTTGTTATATTTGGTCAATAATTTTGAATTGAAACTATGGTTCATATTCCATAAAAATTAGGCTTAAGAACTATTATTTCCCATGATTTTATGACTCATAATCTTTGATACTAGAATTATGATATAATATGTTTATGGGGCTCCTAGTCAAAGATATCAAGTCTCTTAATTAGATATGTCTTAGTCCATCAATGATCATGAGATATTTTTGACAACTAAATATGTTATATATATGCTATGAGCTATAGTTTTATGATTTTGAAGAGGAGTATTGACCATCAAGACAATAAAGGTTTACAAAATTTGTGTTCCATAACTGCGCTACCACCATAGGTTTTTCCCTTTACAGATCTTTAGGATCCTTATGTAATGGCTCTAACTTTGGCCGCATAGAGAAACCTTTTTTAGTGTGGTTCTATGAGACTGGCTTCACATAACTCTCATGGTTTATGTCAGTTATGAGAAACTCCCATAATTTGATTTTTATGTTTTAAATATCTTATAGGCGCATGACCTAATAGTTTCAATAATATTATGACAGTTTTCAAATTTTCAGTTATGACTTATGGTTTAAGCCTGTGTTTATGTATTTGCATTGCACTAGAGTTTTGACTTATGTTTCTTTAAATTGTTACTTTAACTTGAAAATTAATTTTTAATACATGTTTTAAGCATTATCTTGATTTTTTCGTAGCTCACAGACTCATTACATCATATAGTATACATCAGATAATCATTGTGCATCATTGTCTTAAAATGTAGATTTTGTCACTCCTTCTCATTCTCATACATAGTTTGGATCTCTATTCCAGCAACACTAATTGGTGATTTCTCACACTTCGGGGACTGTTGAAGATTTAGCTATCTTTCTTTTAGACAATTTTTACCAGTTTTTTGGTTTACAATATTATGGAGTTGGCTAGGGGATTATACCAACAACCTGTTAGTCATGTTATGTAGAGCTTTTCCATACACACCAGGTCTTCTAGAATTTAGCTTATGGGTTCCATTGATGTTTTCTATTTATTATTATATATATTCTCCGTCGGATCATGCTATTTTAGTTTAAGTATGCTTTTTCTTATTTATTCATGTTTTGATTAGTATATATCTTGATCCAGGGGTTTTCTTAGGACTGCTTATAGTTCTAAGCACCGTGTATCATTTGGGGTGGAATTAAGGTGTGAAACTATGTTTTTACCTATTTTAACCATGAGGGTACTCTTATCGAAGACCCCAACCCTACATACAGAGGAGACTTGAATGCTTTTGATATACCCATTGATAAAGATCATTTAGTCTTGTTGAGTTATTTTCCTATACTAAAGACCTTAAATATGAAAATATGAGGTGATTTTACTGTCAATATGAAAATAACAATGGATTTGTTCTAGTTACTTATGATAACTGATTATTAAACTTTATGAAATACATAATATGGTGATGAGCATGGTATGTTTCTAGCTCATGGAATTGACAAGTGGAGGAATTACCAACACCAGTTGGTATTTTAGAATGGCCAGAGTGTAATGACCTTCTTGATAAAGTTGTATGTATAAATACTAATGGAAATATGGAAAAAAATTTAGATTCAAATGGAGATGAAACAAATTTGAATGGGATTGATACAAATTTGTGTAGTATTGAATTAGATGCATATGCTATTCCATGTGAAGACGGTTAAGATATTGATGAAGAGTTGAGATCTTATAAGGTTGAAAGGAGGATCAAAAGGAATTTCATTCCTAGAAGAAAAAATGTCCTTGAAACATACCAGTTGGTAAGCTAGTATTAACAGAGGTTTCGAAGATATTGAAAAAAATAAGATGGATATATATGTGGGTAGATTATGATTAGATGAGAATCATATTTGATAGTTCATATTGTTATCGTAATAATATCACTTATAATATAAATATTGGAGCTATTAGGGGTGTTATTATCAGGAAAATGAAGAGTAATAGGTCAGATATGATGATGAATGTGAAGTTGCTATTTTTGAACTAGGAGCCAAGGAATTAAGTACAACTTGTAATGAACCTACAAATCTTCAATGATTTGGAATATTTTATGTTCTTATAGTTTTCCTATAGCCTTCTTAAGTCATTTATGACTTTCACTAGCAGTTTGATTCTCTGGTAACTATGTTTTGTCTTATCACAGTTCCTTTATTTTAGAGTTTTAACTTTAGAATTGGGAAACTTCAGAGTGAACTCCATGAAGGTATGGTTGGAGTTGAATTTGTACAGTTTCTTAGCTCCAAAACATGGATTTAGTCTAGCAGTACTATTAGATCGTGTCCTGGGACTTTTGATTTTTTTATATTGGTAAACAGGACAACCATTTAAAAAAAGTTGGAAGTTTGACTTTTATCAGCTTCCAAAGATTGGAGCATTAGATCCAAATTCATACACTTTCATCAGCTCTAAAATATTGAATTTAGGTTGGTAGGGTCGTTGATATGTTTCTTGAGGCATTCAAGCTCATATTTAAGGCCTAGTTTGGCTTTTAGCTTATTCTAGGCTATGGTTGACTTTGGTCAATGTTTTCATAAAATGATCCCATTTAGCCATTTTATCGATTTCATTAAGTCCAATATGTCATTTCAAGGTGGCATATTTGGTTTGCATTCATCAGCTTCTGAACCTATTCCAAGGGTTCAATGAGAGAATACTTTGTTATATATAACTGGTGATGCAAATGATATATGGTTCCTATAGGGTATACTTCATGTTCATGGAGCTTCGGCTACGTTATCAAATGGTTAAGGATTTTTGTTCTTCGCTATGGAAGTGGAGGGGGCACAAACAAATAGAGCAACTAACACCTAGAACCAGACTAGTCCAATCATCAGTACGATTGTATTGGGCTGGCCACAATCATGATAGTTTGGTACAACTTTGTTCTTTGTCATCCAATTCATGCTCGGCGGATCATGCAGGTCACATGGAAAACCTATATAAATCAGTTCCCTTAAATTTTTGGTGCATTTTTCATGATTATTATCTTAATAGATGGTTCTTGTTTTGCTAAGCACAACTTAGCAAGCTTGTAAAATTGTTTGTGGATATTTTTCTCTTTGTTTTTTTGGTAAACTTGATCTTTCATGTTTAATTCTTGAAATATTTCTCTTTCTTGATCTTTATTTTGGGGAATGATTTAGGGCTTATTCGTAGCCTAATTGAGCTCAAAATTGAACCATGGGTTCCTTGATCCAAGGCCTACACTCTGGTAATTTTTATTTCAAGTTTCAATCTACGGGGCCCATGATCCTATTTTTTATATGGATTTAAGCCCAAAAATTTATATGGAAATATCGTTCTTATTTTACTAGTAGTAATGCATAAACTGTTAGTTTGCTAGTTTAAAACCATTTTGAGGGCTTTTTGCAAATTACGAGCTTTAGCACAATGTCCTTGACATTTTCACGGTTCTCCAGGTAGGTTATGACTTTCCTTAAATAAGGACTAGCTTACAGGGGATATATAATATAAATATCTAGTAGTCTGGTGGATTCTAGGTTTTGTTTCCCTTTTGTATACCATTTATTTCATTTTCTCCATAATTTTTCTATTTTTCAAATTATTGCATATATATATCTTGTCTATTGTCGTGTTATTTTATAAAACTAGTCCTCCAACCCTAGATAACATAGGCTGGGTAGTTATGGTACGATGGACATCTTTGATCTTTTTGGGGACTATTGTTATCCCTTAAATGATTACATTAAATCGAATTTGGGATGTATTGAGGTATTCAAGAATGGACATGGAATTTTGCATCTGACCTTGACATTCAATATAAAAATGGATAATAAATAGATGTCTTCTAAAATTAAAACTTTTCGTAACCATCTAGAACTAATATGGAACTTTATACATGAAATGGGTTTGATTTAGACCCGGTAAGGCTAGGCACCTGATAAACTCTTTTTTGAACCTGACACCGAATATATCACTAGTTTTGGCTTTTGCGGAATACCAAACCTTGACTTGAATAACATCTGATGTCAAGCTTTTAGAATGGTTACGGGCATCTGATCTAGGTTTATCATGAGCTTTACACCAGTTTTAGTCCTGGCTGATACTGAGAAACTATAATATTAGGCATGCATGAGGTTGTACTACTTCTCATAGGTCCTGCCATCTAGGTCGTGGTTGCGGTCCATAAGGAGGAGTATACATCATAATAAGAGAGGTATACAAATGAGATATCCCATAGGTTTTGCCTTTATGAGCTTGTGCTAAATGAGGAGCATGCGACTTTTAGTGTTATTGCATATTAACTTCCCCCATTACATTGAAAACCTTTTGTGCACTACTTGTACCCTCCATACTTAGGGGGGAGGGGAAATTGAGTTTTGTGTTGGCTGGGTGTACCTACTAGTCTTATGAGGGGTCAAATGGTTAGTTGTTTCCTTTATTTATCTTGTTTTAGCTTAGTTACTTGCCATGTTACTGGTATATTACTTAGTTTCACTTGCTAGTATAAAAATAACTATTTACTTTGTTTATATTTTATGTGTACCTAGTCGACCTATATTACTTAATGGGTACCTATTGTGATTGGTACTCGTACTACACTTCTACCTCTTTTTTATGATGTAGGTCCTAATATAAGTCTTCACTATGAGCACTGATTGTGTGGGATACCTTTTGAGGACTAGGAGATCCAGGGTGAGCTTTCAACTTTCCAAATGATCCTTCTCCATCAGTAGCGGTCCAGTATTGTTGAATTTCCAGAGACAGTTGTGTATATTCGAATTTTGTATTACTTATCTTGTACTCTGCATATTTAGACACTTCGAACTTTAGATTTTCTGTTGTTTCATTTGTGTGATGACCCATTGATTGTTGCTTTGAGCTAGGGGATAGGCTTACCTACAAGTGACAACAATAGATGCCATCATGACTTGAATTTTGGGTCATGATAGATTAGTATCAAAGCTCTAGGTTAGTCGATATCCTTAGTACAAAAGCAAGTATCTAGTAGAGTCTGGCAGATTGGTATATAGACATTTTCATCCTACCTTTGGGAGGCTTTAAGGAACCTTTAGGAAAAACTCACTTCCCATCTCATTTGTTGTCTTTGATATTGGTTTCTTGAATGCTTAGTTTACTTCACTTTTTTTGTAGATGGTTTGTACAGGATATATAATAGATAGGGTGATCCTCCTGCACCACCAATAGCAAAGAGTCCATCTAAGGTCCGTGGTTAAGACCAAGCCCATGGTTGAGGCCTAAAATGAGTTAATGTTTGAGTAGTTCTACTAGAGCTAGCTGTGCAGCCAGAGCTGGTAGTAGCCCCATAACAAATTCCAGCAGACCTGCCTCTTCCGCAGTCAATAGT
>JBDJHY010227440.1:0-11086 GCA_039654485.1 Withania somnifera
TGAGGTTGTACGATGACTTTCAATATTTTCATGAGCATTGTAAAACTTTCCCAATCTAACTATATGGAAAGAATAATAAATTATTACATGTTTATGATATGATTGTTGCGGTAGTGGATATGGTTATTTAGAGAGGTCATGATGGTTGTTTGGGTTCATATAGTTTGTCTCAATAGCCATGTCATCAAGTAGGAGTAGGGTGGAGACCTCTGTCTCGGTGATTACAAGTATTGTTTTGGTGTGTGATTGACCTACATCCATATTATTTGATCCTTGATCTACTTATTTATATAGGCATGCTTATTATGGTTTGGAATTTAATAGATAAGGGATTATCTACCTATCCCTACTCATGTTTCTATTCTATAAATGATTGTTTAGTGATGGATTGCGGGTACCGATCTTGTACTATTTTTGTGTTGAGGTATGATATCCATGGAGGATTGATCATTTTGGATATAGTAGATTTCAACGTCATTTTATGTATGGATTGGCTTTCTCCTCACTATGTTTTCTTGGATTATTATTCCAAGATGGTACTTTGGATATTCTTGGTACTCCAAAGGTATAGTGAGAAATTCATATAGTTCCTATCGTCATAGAGAGATTCCATTTCTTTTTACTCAAGGTTGGTGGAATTAGGATGTCCATCATATATAGTTTTTTTTCATGATATTGATGTTGATACCCCATTTCTATAAAGTTGGTTTCAGTGTTATGTAAGTTTATATATATCTTTCCTATAGATCATTTTGGTGTTTCTTCCTGTAGACACATTGACTTCAACATTAATTCGGGGCCGATAAATAAGGCATTTCTATCCCTTCATAAGATATGTACCTAATTGAGATACATGAATTGGTTTCATGATTTGTTTGCTAAAGATTAAGGTTATTGCACATGCTTTTAGGCAATTGAAGATCTATCAGAAAAATTACCCTAACCATGCTTTTGAGTTCATAGTCGTGGTATTTGTGTTGAAGTTATGGAATCACTACTATTATGGAGTTTGTTGTAAGTTATTCGCCAAGCAAAAGAGTCTTTAATAAATTTTCAGTCAAAGGGATTTGAACTTGAGGCAGCGATGGTGGACTGAGTTACAAAAGGCATTATGATATAACTATTCTATACCACCCGGTAAAGCTAATATAGGTGATAATTCTCTAAGTGGGGAATCAACCAGTATGGATAGTTTTGCCTCATTCAGGGTAGTGGTGGGACCCTTAGACATGGAGGATAATTGTTTGGAAAATGGTTCGCTTCTAGTGCTTAGATAGTGGGTGGATTTGACATTATTTTGATGATTATGGATCGATTGACTAAATTTTCCCATTTTATTCCCATCAAGGTTGATTACACGAATGAGAAGTTAGCAAAGATTTACTTGAATCAGATGGCTTATTTATATGTTATCCTTTTCTCTATTATTTTAGATCGAGGGTCTTTGTTCACTTCCTAATTCTAAAGGGTGTTATTGTACGAGTTGGGTACTCAATTAGATATGAGTACAACCTTTCATCCACAAACTGATGGCTACTCTAGAAGACTATTTTTGTTATAGAAGATATTCTACAAGACTATATTATTGATTTTGAAGTTCTTTACGATAAGTATTTACCCTTTGTGTAGTTTGTTTTAAACATTTGATATCACTCTAGTATTAAGATGGTACCTTTTGAGGCAATATATGGTAGGAGATATAGATCTCCAATTGGTTGGTTTGTTGCATTTGAGGTGAGATCCCTTGATACATACTTATTTCAGATGCCATGGAATAGGTTCAAGTTATTCAAAGTTGATTATTGACAGCCCAAAGTTGATAAAGAGTGATGCAGGTAGGAAGCTTTAAAGCGTGTGATGAGATTTAGGAAGAAGGGAAATTTTAGACCTTGGTTCATTGACCCATTTAATATTTTAAAAGATGTTGGAGAGGTGGCTTATGAGTTAGTCTTCCACTAGTTAATCAGTAGTGCATACTACTATTTATGTATCCATTCTTTGGAAGTATATTCCTTATGATTCACATGTTATTCATTGTTATTCTGTGACGTTAGATCCAAACTTGATCTAAGAGGAGAAGCATGTGTCTATTCTAGATAGGAATGGTTAAAACGTTGAGGACTAAGGAAATTACTTTGATAATGGTTCAACGGAAGAATCACCCAATATAGAAGGCTACATTTGATATTGAGCTTGATATATGTAGGCCATATATTAACATGTTTTTGGTCCTTCATGTAGTTTCTATCTCTTTATGTTCTAATATGAACATGTTTTTTAGTGGTGGATAATGTAATAACTCTAAATGATATTTTTGATATTTTCTATATAATTATGATTTTACCCTTCTCAAGAGTTTTCCCTAGTTATATTTTTTATTTTATAGGTTTAGGTTTGAAATTAGAGATAAAAAGTTATGAATTTTTGGAATTCATTAGTTATTAGAGCACTTTATGTAGAAATATTTGATCTTTGGGACCTCATTGGGAGTTTCAAATATTGAAAAGAAATTCTATGAGTTGCATTAGCTCCGAAATATGTAAATAAGTCTAGGAGGACCTTTTTATTTATTTCCAGGATTTTCATGTTGGTTATAAATCATTTAATGGGATAAAATATATTTTTAAGGCCAAAGTTTTACTTTGGTCAAAATTTTATGATTTAGTGATCGTATTTGAATTTCATTGATTCTGTTGGATTCAAGAGGTCGAATCCAATCTAAAATAAGGTTCGGATAATGTTCCATATATGTTTTGGTACTTTAGATTAAAGTTTGTGTTTTACCAAAAATGGGGAATATCAAGTCACGAGGACCTTGAATTCCCATTTTGATGATTCCAATGGGTTCAAACCTTCATTTACCCTTAGAATTAATAAAAGGTTTACTTTCATAGTGTAATGACCATGGTAGTCTTTTCTATGTTTTGTGTATAATCTTGAATTTTAGAGAATTTCAGTATCTGCACTAGGTCATTCATGACCTACTATTTCCATTAGTCCAACTCCCTGATGGTTCGATTGAAAGTTATCTCATTTTTCTTGTTTTAGAGCCTAAACTTAGATAATCATTGACTTCAGTCACCATTCCTTCAAGACGAGTTCAAAATTGAATTCCTATAGTTTCTTGAGCTCTAGAATGTGTATTTTGTTCTAAGTGGATTCTTGGTTCGAGTATAGGAGCTTTCGGTGTAAGTTTATCTCTTTTTACAAAATAAAACTGGCCAATAGTTAAATGTTTGACCTTGGTCAACATTTGATGATCAAAGCATCAAACTGGAAATCCTACTATGCCATTAGCTCTAGAATGCTGATTTTGGGTTAGGAAGAGTGTTGTTTGCTTCCATAGGTTATTTAGATTTATTTTTTCCACTTTAGGCACTTTTAGGTTAAGTGTTTACTTGGTTAGCATTTCTCTTAAACGACCTTGCATTAGGATTTTTACTACACCATTGAGCCCGAAATTTGATTTCGAGTATGTTAGGAGTATTCTTTTGCGTATATCAGACTCCAACCCATTCTAAGTGGTGTTCAAAACATTTTGAAAGGGCTAGTTTTTTTATTAAAACAATACCAAGTGCAGCCCCCAGGTGCTCTTAACGATCATGAAGGTGAGGAATGAGATAAAAAAGCTCATTTTTTCCTTCATCATGATATTGGATCCGCTTAACTTGGTCGCGACCCTACGACTTTTCGTCTTATGTGATCACATGCTTAACAATAACTATCTTGATAAAAAAATTCCTTCACCCTAGCAATTGTGACATAGTACCACATGGTCTCAAAGGCTTGGCACCTAGCAGTATATATGTTGCATTTCCTCATATTTTCAGACATTCTAACTCATTATTCTCTTTCTAAATTCCCTCTCTAAGTATGAAATAGTTTGTAAAATATCACTAAGTTATAGAATAAATATTTGTAGATCGGTTCTCAATTTCCTCCATCTCTCGGGTAAGCTTTCTTCTCCTTGCATTCATTACATATCCTTATTGAATTTTTGTTAATTCCAATAAATTATGAAATTCCAAATGGTTAGTGGCTTTTTTTGGTACATTGGACAATATTTCACTTTGTATTTGACTTCTCTTCTTCATTTCAGTACGTAATTCCTCTGTTTAAATGTTATAAATTTTGTAAAGTTTTTGCATATTTTCCTTCTTCTTCTCAAGACACCTTTAGCCTAATTATTATTTATATTATGATTATTTTATGAACATGAGATAATGTAGTTGCTAGGAACTCAGTGGCGATGTCCAATTCCAGGTTCGATTAGCAGGTCCCATGAGTTTGTTTTAGGCCCAATTTTTAGACCAATACAGAATTTGATAAATTTACAACTTACTTAGAGAGGTACAACCACAAAGGAGGGTTACAATGGAGAGAAGATATTATAAAGAGAAATGTTTATTATACAAGAGATAATCAGAGATAGTCTTGGATAGTCTACCTCAAACCATTACATGGATCCCCTATTTATACTAAGCTAGTAGGGTATCCGAAATATAACATGCTAATGAAAAGCAAGGATATCTTAAGGGATAAAGATAATCCAAAGCTTCCACTACACACTACACATGCTACTTTATAGATGACTCACAAGATAACTCACATAGATGACTCACCTAATACGACAAGACAAGAATAAATCTTTTATCTTTTCTTACATCATACTTTATTCTATACTTTAATTATTCATCACACTTTTACTTTATTTACTGAAGTGTCTCTAATACTCTCCCCCCTACCAAAAGAGGGACGGGCCTACATCGTTAGCTTCAAAATCACTACTAGAGTCATCAACGACAGTGTAGTCAAAACCAGGAACTATTTTTTTAATTTTGGGCACCTCTTACGATAAAGTCGGTAATCTGGATGTCTTGTGTCATCTAGAGGAGTATTCATGGCTTCACAATATAGTTTATCCAAATAATAAGTTATTTGGATAGGATAATCATCAGGGAATGTTGTGTGCTAGCTTGCCGTTGGAACTTCATTAAGGACATCCTTGATATCAATGTTATTTAAAGAACATATCAGTTCATGATAATCAATGGTGGGGAGAATATTAGAGAAGTCCTTGTCATGCCAGAATGTACAGGAATATTCTCTGTTGATAATAATTTGGTCTCCTAGAATTGTGAAACTTCTTGTACATTCAAATGTAAGTAGAATGTATCGTTTCTCGTAGACTCCATTAAAACTGTTTCCATCTGAATGAAGATTGTCCTGAAAAAATTTTAAATTTCAAAAGATGCATAGAAACCTGAAAAAAACTTTATACTTCCTTTTGTTGTTTCCCTTAACAATGCATGCTAAATATCGAAGAAGACTCTATTTGTCAAAAAATGATTCCAAATGGGCATATTTCCAAAAAATACCAAAGGACTAAGTAGGCTCCTTTGGGAAATTCAAACATGAAACCATTGCTGCATCTCAAAATGGAAAAGAAAGGTGAGTAGGGTTTAATGGAAATTCATGAAGAGGACCTTCAGGTAGGCCAAATAGGCCGATATAGATTTTCTAGAAAGCTAGTAGGCAAAATAAAGGTTTTTCTAAAGGAGGGAAATCTTCTGGTTTGATAAAGTATATAAAAGGAAAGATTGAAGAAATGGTTTTTTGGGCTCTTGATAGGAAATCTAGAAGGAAATTATGTATTCCTTTGTGTCTTTCTTTGAACTTCCATTGAGAGAACAAGTTTCCGAATCTTAGGAGTTGAGCCTGTAGAAGCATCTTCTGTGTGAACTGTAACATCTTAGGAAATGCTGACATATCCATTTCTATGAGAATATTTTGACCAATAAGGTGAAACTTCTTGACTGCTAAGATTTTCTTGCATGTGGAATGGTAGTGAATTTCACCGCTTTTGAATGATCCACTCTTTTAGCAACAAATCTGCTTCTTTCCATTTTCTTCCTCAAGAAGAACTGCACCCCAAAATTTTTCACTTGCATCGGTTTGTAGGAATCTCCTGCTTGTTCTCGAAATTTTTAAATATGGAAGGTTCTTTGTTAAAGACTTCAGTTTTTTTACCACATCAGTACATGCTTGGGTCCATGGCAGAGCATTTTTCCTGAGCTGATTGGAGAACGATGCTCTATATTTGACCAGATCATGAATGAATTCAGCCATATTCACTATACCCAAGGATTGTTGAAGTTATTTTAGGGTCATGTTTTCATCCAGGAAATGATCAAGTTGAATTGCAATGAATGGCTAGAGCTGGTATTGACCATTTGAAATGTGCATCCCCAAGAAGTCAATATCAGCTTCTCCACTGATCATTTTCTTCTCTGCAAGCATGATTCCATAATTTTTCACCTGGTCATGGAATTTTGACAATAAACTGTAATGACAGTTTATGTCTTGTCAGAACAAGAGAATATCTTTAATGCAAAGCTGAGCATTTTCCATGGTAGTTTGGAAAATCTTCGTCATAGCCTTTTGGAACAGAGATTGAGCTGGTTTGAGTCTAAAAGGAACAACTCCACTTGGTACAGATGTAGTGTCTTGGTCCATAGAAGCAAATGATTTCTATGTTTCAGACCCTTTTTATTCTAAGATACCCTTTTGAGATTATGTAGGATATCAAACCCGATCAATAGATCCTTTCTCTATAATTCTAATCCAAAACTTGATGTTTTATTATGTAACCTGGGAAGAATTTAATATTTATAGGCTTGCTAATTAGAGTGATAACAAAAAGTATCACCATTAGCAGCACAAAATGTCTTGTAGCAACAACTCCAATATTTTTTTGTAAGATATCAGGCTTCATAATAGATGAAGCAGCTCCTGTATAAAAAAAATTCAATGACTAGAATCGGTTTATCCCATTTTCCTGGTAAGATAGGGATCTTGTTTTAGGGGGAAGGTAGACATAGAAGACTTTTAATAGGGGTGAAAGTATATGTTTCATCGAACAAGATAACATCATCTTCAAATTCCTCAGACGAGTCTGTTAAATCTTCTCCAAAAGCAAGAATGGTATCTGCACCTAGTTTATCATCAAGGGAGAGAGCGATTCAAGATCATCATCCTCTATGTCTTCAATCTTTGAAATATTCTCAATGAGTCTTGAAGTCTTTTCTCTTTCTGGAAATTCTTTAGCAAAAAGCCCCTTCCTTCTACATACATAACACCTAGAGGATTTGGTATTTCCTTTCTTTTTCTGAAGGAACTTCCATATTTTCTTCTTGGAGAAATAATGTTTTTTCTCTTTCTTTGAGAATTTGTATTTCTTTAGAAATTTGTTCTTCATTGTGCTGCATGTGCACATACTACTTTTTCCATATTTGATTTGTAGTTTGTTCTGATCGCAAGCCGATATGAGATTTTTCATTGTTCCTCAATCTTCTTGAGAAACCTTTTCTTGTTATAGAACTTTTCAAAGGCCACTAATAAATTTTGTTACAATTCTCCAAGAGATGTGTTGTTTATTGGAAGATTCTTAAGTTGCAGAAGACTAGATGTTTCCTTCCAAAGAGGATCTGGGAGAGAATTTAGGAATGTTTGTTTGAAGTCAACATCATCAATACCATTGATGGTGTAAAATATTTTGGACATCTTTTCATAATACGTTTCCATATCTTTTCTTTTTTATGAGCAACATCTCATATTGAGATATTTTTCACGAGCTTGAGTTGTGTAGTAATCCCAAGCACTGAGAAGTTCATTTAGACATACATGATGAGGTTGTCAATATTCAGACTTTGTTTAATTGTCATCTATCTATATCCTCCAAGAGAAATCCACCATTAGAAACAGATGAAAACCTGGATCAAGCTTCTGTGTCATATACTGTTGTGTAGTTATGATTTGTTCAAGACCGTGTTTTGTGCTACTGCACTTTCTGACTGCCAATATAGATAGTTTCTCCAGCACTTAGCTTCTTACTGGATCCATCTAGATTTTTTGTCGTTGGATTCTTGATTTTCCAAGCATGAGTAGTACTGTCTTAGTAAAAATCTAGTGGAGGAAAATCATTAGCTTGTTGCATCATGTAACACTCTTCTGGTCCTTTAGAGAAAAGGGTGTAATTGTCAAATTTTCCTGATAGTTCTCAAAAAAATCCAACTTCTGGATCTGCTTGCTCATAGTGCTCCTTTAAAATATTTTGTTCTGACTTCTTTTTTTTCTTACCCTTTTTCATAGTGAATCCTCGTTATCCCATGTATCTGAAAGACCAGCTTTATAGTTGCATACATCCTCAAAGATGTGTCCATCTTGACTGTATTCATAGACAGGATTGCCTTTAGAATTGAAAGAATGGATTGGGACATTGGGGAAAGATTCCTTGATTATGTTTAATTCTGAGGAGAAAATAGAAGTTGTGTCGGAGGATGTCAAAGAATTATCCCCTTTGAACACAATTACCACAACACCGTCCTTTTTCTGAAAAATGATAACTTTTGAGAGTGGAATGGTTGATTATCCCTTTAAATCTTTTCGTCGTGGGTCACCCATGATTTTAGGAGGAGTTTGGTAAGTTCATCCTTTGGGATATGCATTGGGATATGAATGTAGGATGAGCTAGACTAAGCATCAATATCAAGAAATAGAGCCTTATTTGTATCTCGTGGAGGACTGTGATCAAATGAATGGTTTTGTACTCTATATGCCATTTGATAGTGAAGAGTGGTAATATAGGTTCCAGCTACTTGTGGCGCTCCAACAATCTGGAGTTTAACTTTTAGATTGTTAAGGATGTGTGGATCAACAAGTCTCATACTGAAGTTTGGGAAAAGTGTTATAAAGACCGTTCTAGCATTAAGTATCGTCTGGATACTTGCAATGCAAGCATGAGCATATTGTTGGAACCTTGTGTCTAGAAGTGCAATCCTTAAAACTACAGCTAGTCCTTTTCTTCCATGTAGCGTTAAGGCCATCCTCACTAATCTGAAATGGAGATGAGTGTAACCATTAAATCTCCACTATTTTGGCAATGGGTCAGTTAGTTTTATGGGTATGATTTTTTCCCCTTCAATAGAAGGAATAGGAACTTTCTCTAGCTGAGATGGCAACACAGGTTCTCTAGCTTCTATAGCCTTATTAGGAGAAAAAACCTGTTTGACAACCCGTAAGACCGAGTTATGCTTCATCATGAAAGTTTTATAAGGGTTTCATACAGGAAGCTCAGTGATTGGAGTTGTACTATCTTCACCATGATAATAAATAGAATAAAGAAGATTAGTATTTCTTGGTTTTAGTGAGGATGAGGAGCTAAAGGAACTTCGAGCTGAAGAAGAAGAGGAAGAAGGAGTAAGAGAACTTAGACTAGCCATAAGATTAAAAGTTTTCCCTATTTTCCTCAACAATTCCATCTGACAATAAGATGTCTTAAAACACACTGAGTGTTAAAATCATCTATGAAATCTTTATGGTAATCTTAACATATATCCTATGTCGCTACACCATTGCAGCTTTCAAGGGCCACAACTCACGATTAAAACATTAGTTTTGTAACAAGGGTTTTAGTTACAAGGTATCTGATGTGGAGGATCCCTTAAAAGGGAAACCACAGAGCATAATCTGTGAGAACCATAATTAAGACATCATAATACCATTGGTTCATCGAAAGGGTAGGGAAAAAGGAGTTCAAACTAATATGGCTCTGATACCAAATTTATAACTCAGTTAGAGAGGTACAACCACAAAGGAGGGTTACAATGGTGAGAAAAATTATAAAAGAGATATTTATTATACAAGAGATAATGAGAGATAGTCTGTAATAGTTAGCCTCAAACAATTACACGGATCCCTTATTTATACTAAGCTAGTGGGGTATCCAGAAATATCACAAGATAATCAGAAGAGAGGATATCTTATTTTAAGGGATAAGGATAATTCAAAGCTTCCACTACACACTACACATGATACACATGCAACTTTATAGATGATTCACTAGATGACTCACCTAATACAACAAGATGAGAAATTTTTTACCAATAAGGTGAAACTAGAATTTTTCAATTCCCCTTTTGACTGCTAAGATTTCCTTGTATGTGGTATGGTAGTGAATTTAGCCACTTTTGAATGATCCACTCTTATAGCCATAAATCTTTCTCTTTTTATTTTCTTCCACAAGAAGAACCGTACCCCAAAATTTATCACTTGCATCGGTTTGTAGGACTCTCCTGCCTATTCTCGGAATTTTTAAATGTGGCAGGTTCTTTGTTAAAGACCTCAGTTTTTTACCACATCAATGCATGCTTGGCTCTTTGGCGAAGCATTTTTCCTAAGCTGATTGGAGAGCAGTACTCTATATTTTACTAGATCATGAATGAATTCATCCATATAATTCACTATACCCAAAAATTGTTGAAGTTGTTTGAGGGTCACGTTTTCATCTAGTAAATGATTAAGTTGAGTTGCAATTTGTGGCCAGAGATGGTATTGACCATTTGAAATTTGCATCCCCAAGAATTCAATTTAGTTTCTTCGATGATCATTTTCTTCTCTGCGAGCATGATTCCATAATTTTTCTCTAGGTCATGGAATTTTGACAATAAACTGTAATATGTCTTGTGAGAATAGGAGAATATCATCAATATAAACATGAGAATTTTCCATGATAGGTTGGAAATCTTCATCATAGCCTTTTGGAATAGAGATGGAGATGGTTTAAGTCCAAAAGGAACAGCTGTCCAATGATAATACCTTTCTGGTATGCAAAACCCTATCTTAGGCCTTTCATCTGGATAGATACCAAGTTTCCAAAACACAGATTTTAGATCAAACTTTAAGAAGATATTTGTATGATGAAGCTTTTAAAAGAGCACCTCCCATTTTGATAATGGAAATTTATCATCTTCTAGAAAATGATTAAGGGGTTGATAATTGATAACCAACCTTACTTTTACCTAGCTTGTTCAGATCTTTTGTTAACATAGAATGCCTCACAATCCCACTGTAACTTAGTGTTTTCAATAAGCCTTTTTACGTGTAATTGGTCAACCTCTCTGAAAGCCAGGGCATAATGATCTGGATTAATACCTTTGTGACTTGCTTTCATTGGATTGATATCTGCATTTCTTTTGAAAGGTAAAGACATAAACAACTCTGGATTCTTCCATAGAGGATGACAACA
>JBDJHY010227482.1:0-10037 GCA_039654485.1 Withania somnifera
GAGAGTATTAGTATTGGCCAACGTTATTTGGTTAATATATAGTTGCGTATTTTTATATATCAACTATATTTTTAGCCAGCGATTCTCAACAACAATTACATTCTAACTGAACTTCATATCGCATGTTTTGATAGTGAATATCTGCAGCAGTAATATGGGGACTCTGCTCTACAGAGTCCTCCGTCGTCTGTATGTTGTTTCGTAAAGAAATCAAAAGTGAGGCAGAATTCTAGTACTCCTACTCCTGCTTCATTCTGATTCCACGCGGTACTTTGGCTTCTTCAGTTCTTTGTAAATTATGTAAGCAAATTTAATTGTTCATTTTCTTCCTTCATTATTTGTCAAATATATAAAAGGACTAATCTTTTTAGATTTTCTTATTAATAAGAGTAGTTAAATGATGAAGAAATTCTCTAACAGAGGATTCCAATATTTCTTATCGTTTAACTCAACAGGACAGCAATATGAACAGGCGTAGGATTGTAAAATTAATTATTCTTACTATTAAAAAAAAATATCGAATTTAAAATAATTAAAAGTTGTATGAGCCCACATCTTTACATACTTTTACATTATTAAGAAATGATAAAAATATTCGTTTGATCCTTAATTGAAATTTATTATTGTCCTCTTTTATACAATATATAGATAACAATATAAATAGTAATAGTAATAGAGAAAAACATGTGGAAACCAAGTTGGAGTGTGAAAATGTTTGTCAATTTATTTTATAAATAAGGTAATTATTAAAGAAACCAAAAAAAAAAAAAAGAGAAAAATGTACCTCACCCACCTCGTAGTCCATACCCAATTGTGCAATGGATCCTAGGGTTTGTCGTCATGTTGTCAGAGAAATTGTCACCGCTGCCGCTGCGACTGCCGTCACCGGCACCACAACCACCACAAATGGATGAGCCACCGTCACTGGAACCACAACCACCACAATCGGATGAGCCACCGTCACCGGCACCACAATCACCACAATCGGATGAGGAATATGACGTATCCAGTGATTCTAAAGCGACACCGGTGAAGAAGCAAAAGTGAATGAGAAACCTTTGCGTGAGCCAACACTTCCCCTGGGATTTATTTTTTTAGAGGACGCACTTCGCCCAGGAGAGTTTTTACCGGACGCAGGATATTTTTTCCCTAATTTTTGTGATGATGACAAAATAGGGGATTTAGATAGCTGGAGAAGGTATTGGGATCAGATCAATGAGAGCGAGGTATCTATCAACCATTATTATTTATGTATGTACCTCTTTTTCTTTGTTGCTATTGCCTCTTTTGTTTCTTTCCGAAACAAAATTCTTATCTGGGGATTACACACTAGGTTTTGGGAACTGAAAGACATTTCATGTTTCAATAACCCATTGCATTGGGTAAAATAGCCGTAATACTTATTCAATTAGCTCTGGATTTGGAATGAAACTTGGTTGCTGGAAGGCTATAATCTCTACCATATTTAAACTATGATCCATAAAGTGATGAACTAAACAAGGGTTTTAGGAAAACATATGGTGATGTTTGTCTCTAATTGGTTGATTTTTTACTTTTATAGGGATTTGACATTAAAGAAGATCCTGGTTTGGGTCCAATGGCTACCATCTTCCCCATGCCATTCTAAGATCATCCTGACAATGTTCAAAAGTTGGAGGGTTATGCTGCAAAGGCACTTGAGGAGTACAATGAGAAACATGTATGCTCTAATCACACTTCTTGTCTTTCTAGTTGTTCTATTTCCTTGTTTTCTCTAGAAATCTGAGAAAGTTCATTTGTATTCGATTTAGCTCACTACATATGAGGTCAAGGAAATTCTGAAGGTTAATCTAGCTGGCTGTCAAGATTTCATTTTCTATTTAACCCTTTCGGTCAAGAATGGCAAGGAGGAATATTTTCAAGTTAAGGTGGTGCGACATATGGATCAATCTTTGGAGTTCCCAATCGTTAGGCCAAGGGTAACAAGATCTGCTATATGTGCCTTTTTGTTTTCTTTAAGTTTCATTACTTTAAATATCTCGTAGAATGTTCTTCTAGAAAAAATGCTTTCCTTGTGTCTAACTCGGTGACACAACTTGACACAGCATGCAGTACAAGATGTTAATTTTATTAGAATGTCTTGTATTTGTGACCTCAAGCCTTGAACAGCTTCCTCTGCTCTCTCCATTTTTAATAGATTAGTTGTCCTCTATTGTGTTCTTTGTCAGCTCCATGTTATTTATATGAGGGTGTTTGGGTGCAATTTGGAGTGGGTTGAGTGAAGTAAGAAAGAGAAAAGGAAAGAAATGTGAGTTGTCATAGGCTCACAAATGTAACCAATTATTCAAGAGCTCACCTTTCCTTATCCCTTTCATTCTCGGGGTTTTGGGGAATATGATATGGCTTAGGAATTGCAATAATGTGGAAGACAACTGGGGTGGTATTTGTGTTATTTATGGAGTTTGGGGATTTTGGAACTAGGCTTGGGTAGATAGGAATGAAGTTTTGAGTTGTGTGGTTATTGGGGTTAAATATGAAATAAATATTTTGTGAGTCGATAGTAACCGATTGGTTATTTTGTTAAACAAGTGGGGAATTTTAAGGATGATATATTCCAGGGTTTTTCTTTCTCTGCTAGTATGCTGGTGGGAGGAGTTCTGAATTAGTGTCATGACCCAATGTATGGTGGTTATTGGGAGAGGTTACGATTTTTGGTGTTGGAGGTGTTGAGGGGATGGACTTGAAGTGGAGAATCCTGAGAACCTGGAAGTGGAACATTGATTGTGGCAGCTAGATCGACCACATTTGTAGTAGTTTGGACTTCTCTTTCCAAATGTTCCATCCTTTGAGTTAGCTCAGAGACAATTCAATTTTGGTCTGCTATCGCATTACTTCTAATATTACATTACTTCTAATAGTGATCTTCAAATATATTTCTTTGTTAGTACCAATCACTTTCCTTTTATCGAGGAATCTAGATCTGTTGGGGGATTTTGATCTAGTGAAATAGGGATTATACTTGAACTCATAATGCAGACAAACACAAAATACAAAGATGATACTTCAATGGAAAAGTCCTCTTAGTTCAGTAACTAGAGCTTGGGCATGTAAACACGTCTCATCTCAGGTACCTTAGCGAAACATCTTAATAGGCAGCTTGCCTTAGGTAGTCATAAAAAAAGTTAACAGGCTTGTAACTATCAACAATGTAAGCAAAACGGAAATAAAAAACTGGCTCAAACAGATATGTGAGTTTCCACAATCATCTCTTTCCACAAATGATATATTACAATATATTAAATCCATTCTCATTTCATGAATAAAGGTGAAGTACAGTGAATAGTATAACCAACATGCAGCTCCAAATTTTGTATACCGCAATTTCAAAGTAACTAAAAAAGAAAAAGGTACTCAAGGTTAACTTCTTTGAGAATCTATCTTTTGTTGTTTCATAATAGAAGTCAGTTTTGGAACTTTTTTCCCTCTAATTTTTTGACCTCATTGCGCAATTCACAAGGAGTTCCCTCTTCAAAGTCATGTGATTTCGGGGAGAGACTATGATCACCAATTAATTGGAATAAAGCCTATTTGTGTTTTCTCCGTACAAGTCTTGTTTGCAAACTAGACAATTCTTCTTTCCATTTGTACAATACTTGAACTATTGCTGAACTTTATATATGTCAGTATATTGAGTACATTTTTTTTCTTTTGTAATCGTATAAAAAAAGAAAAAGGAAACACATTGTAAGGCTTGAAAATCTTATAGACGTTAATTACTTCAAAAAGGCAATAACCTTCATATTTCTTGTACATAGAGCAACATTTTTCTCTATATTTTCTGTTTATGCCTGCAATAACTTTCTTTGTCTTATGCTCTTTATTGTTTGTTGTAGACACGAATTCGTTTTCCTTTCTTGTGATCACCAAATCCTTTTTAGTATTATATATCAATTTTTCTTTTGCATTCATATTTACTTTTCAAATTGAATTTGCGTGGGTGGGGCCACAAGGCCCTTCTTGATGTTCACGATCAGGGAGATTGTTGTAAGTCTTTGTTTTTATTAATCATTATTATTGCATTATTTTGGTAACTGCGGCTTTTTATTAATTATCAAAGTAATATTCTACTTCGATCATGCATCTTGTTGAACTATGTTATCCTGTATCATCAACCATTTCTCCAAAGTCTGTTATTATTATTAATACGATTATTTTTATATCGTTAATTGGATTAGGTGGTTGTTGGGCATGTGCCTCTACTAGAGTAATAACGACTATCCATGTACTTAAAAGACAAATAAAAAATTTTCATTGTCGAAACAACAGTTAATAGACTCTATGTTTAAGCATTATCCAGTGCCAAAACTAGAAATAAAATATAAAAAAGGTGAATGCTTCCCCCTTAACATTGTTATGACACATAGATTTGTCAAGGAACAGGGCATATACGAAGGAAGAAAACATTCTTCATTATGACAAGGAATGAATGCAAATGTCCAAGTGATGCGATAAGTTTAGTTGTTTTTTTAATTTTTTTTTTAATTTTTTTAATTTTTTTAATTTTTTTTAATTTTTTTAATTTTTTTTTTAATTTTAGCAATAACTTTAGCAACTGTTTTCTATTGAAAGTTTTAATGCAGAGAATTGTGAAGATAAATAATGGTAGTCATTAAAAAAGATGAGTAAGAAGAGAATAGAACAGCGTATTAGAAAACACCTCTTGATATGTGCTGTTCCTTTGTATAGTAGTTTACACGAGCACAGTGGACAAGTTTAGGGTGCGTTCATTAACAGAAAATTATTCCATTTTTCTAGAAAAGTATTCTAAGAAAATTGAAAATATATAAAACATGTTCAAAATTCATTTTTTCCAAGAAAAATAGAAAACTCGGTTTTTCAAAATTACATTAAATTTGAAAAACTTCTAAAACTACTCTTTCAAATTTTTTTATTAAAATGTGCTTTAATTTTTCACACAATTTTCTAACCTAAATCTCCTTCTTAGCCGCTTCTCTCCCAACACCTACACCGACGCCCGTCTTCTTCCTTCTTTTCTTCATTGTTCTGCTTCTTCCTCGCCTCCCTCCCTCCCTCCCTAGGTTTGGGCTTCCTCTCCGCCGGTACTCTCAACCTTCCTCGCCGTCGCCTCCCTCCCTCGGTAAGTCTTTCCTATTGGCGTTCCGGATATAGTTCTAGATTACCTTTTTATTTATTCTCGTTCTTTTCTCTATTTTTTTTTTGCCTTTGCTAAAGAATCATTCTTCGAAGATACATTTTCTATATGATTTATTCTAGTTTTTTTGATATGTAAAAATATGTAAATTTGATTCTTTTTTCCTCTTAAAGTTACTCAATTTTCGATGTTTTTTTGAACTTGTTATCTTTAAATTGATGTAATATGCTTCAATGTACAAAACTCATGTTGCATTTTGTATTTTAGATGTGCTTTTGTGTTTTACATTTTTTACATAGTACACAATAATTCATTGTTTATTCTATAGACACATGAGCTGAGATAACGCATGACCAATGATGAAGACATTTGTTTTAAGTCAAAGATGGTCATAAGTTAAACTCCTGCTACTTGGTGTTGGGAAAACAGGCCTAAACCCTGTAGCATTTACCTCTAATAATGACTTTTATAAAGCATATACCTCTAAAGCTTGCTGATTTGAGTCGGTATAGATATGAGAAGTCCATGTGATTTTTTTTCAAATTGAAGCTATGATAGTCCATTTGTTTCCCTGCTTGGCAGTAAGCTAATGTGGGTACCAACATTAAATAAGGTAGTGAAAGTCTAGATGATTATTTATTAAGTCCTTAACATGACAACCTGTATGTGAGTTCATGAAGTATATTTGAGTAATTATACTGCTTTCTTGGTAACCCTTATTTTATAATAAAAAAACATTTTATAAAATGGTTCAGTCTTCTTGGGGCTATCAATTTGTTGTGGATTGATTTTATGAAGTATAAAAATGTGTCTAAATACTTATGAGATGTCCTTAATCTATTTCTGTGGAAACTGACTCAGTGTACCTAACCTATTAGATGGACAGAACTTGTGTTAAATCTGAAGCTTGTTTTCTTATAATCTTACTTGAACAGACATACTAACGATGATGGTGTTGCATTCTTCACTTGAAGTTTTTTTGTTCTTTCATTAATGCTTGTTACTGAATCTTTGTTGACATTTTTATTATAAATTTGGTATCTCAATTGGGGTTTATAAAGATGGGTGGATACAGTAATCATGGGGAGGCTATGGATTGGGATGAAGATACTGAAAAATACTTTTTAGAGATTTTAGCAGAGAGGGTCAAGCGAGATTCGAATGGAACACCAATTTTTAAGGGAACTGATTGGATAGAAATTGACAAAGTCATATTTTTGAAGTTTGCCTTGAGGTATGGTCCTGAGAAGCTTAAACCAAAATATTTTTGATTGCGAACTATGCATACGAAGCTTAGTGAATTGATAAATAACACCGGTGTTACATGGGACTCGAATTCTGGATTAGTTTTTGCTAGCGACTCCATTTGGGATGACTACCTTAAGGTAACATAATATTATTTTTATACATTATCTATTTATGATTATGGCCATTTTAACATATGATTAATTAAAATTTACTCTTTACTTTGCAACGAGATAAAATTTCAAATCTTTTAAGAAAAAGGGTTGTAAGCTTTATCCATTACTAGGAGTAGTCTTTAATAATTCTACGACTACTGGTACTTTCCGAAATGCTTCTACTGCAGCACCTCAAACATCAGAAGAAGAACAAATAATGGAACAAGAATATTTAGGTATGACTGAGGAAAGTTCAAGTAAAAAAGAAAAATGGAGTGTTGATTCTGATTTTGAAAATTTGCCTGGCAGTAGAAGGGTAAAAAGAAATTCTGGGAAAGATAAATTTGATTCTCTTATAGAAGTTTGGTCACAATCATTTGCCGCAAGAAAGGAAAGAGATTTAGCAAAAGCAGAGAAGTACAAGTTAGCATCCAGCGAAGTTGCAAGTTCAGAGATTGAAGAGTTTTCTATTAAAGAATGCATGACTGTATTGGATAGTATGGATAATGTTGCGACAATTCCATACAACAAGGCCATTGGACACTTTGTTGATCCTAATTGGAGGAAGATCTTCTTGCTCATGCCTGAAGAGAGGAGAAAAGGATGGGTTGATAATTTGGCATGAGTTGGACACTTTTTCTTTTTGTTTTTCATTTAATTCTACGTTATGAACAATATTGTTTTCTTTTATTTTGCATGTACTAAATTTTGAGACAGTTATGATGAGTTGCATTTTATTTAATTTATGGAATGAGTTGCATTTTATTTAATTTATCAACTATGAAAAATAAATAGTATCCGTACGTTGCTACGCACCCTCCCTGGTACACTATTTATGTACCAGGAATAATAGCCTACGAGATGCTCTAGTGACTCTAGACAAGATCCATATAAGTTTATTACAGAGTGCGAAGAGTTGCCTTCATTGGGTATCAGTTGAGGGTCGGGCTAAGGCCTGGTGGAGGTCATATATAGAGAGCAGACCGGCAGGGTCAGCACCTTATGACATGGAGTTAGTTTGTGAATGCTTTTATGGCTCAATATGCCCCCAGATTGTTCATGAGGAACTCAGGGCTCAGTTTATTGATTTGCAGCAAGTATCAACGATAATTTTCGAGTATGAGGCATCACTTAGCTTTTGAGAGGTATGGGGCTGTTATTATGCCAACAGAGGCTAAGCAGGTTCGCCCCTTTGCATCTGGGTTGAGCTCAGAGTTACATATGGATTTTGAATTATTACTTGGCAGTGGTTAATTATGTTTGTAACATTGAGAGACATCATTGCTCGGCCTAAAAGGGCTGCCACAAGAGACAACATTGTAAGGGAGATTTTAGTGGGTCTTGATCTTTTGGGAAATGGTATGAAAGATGTAGAAATAAGAAGCAATAACAGTATCAGGGACAACTTAGTAGACCAGTTCAGGCCTCCTTTCACAAATAGACCCTTCCTTTGACCATTAGTTCTGTCATCCTATTCTACTCAATATATGTGTAAGGATTGGAGCTCCAAACTTTTATATTAGAGAATTGCTTCAAAGATGATACTATTGTTTTAGTACAAAAAAAAAGAAGAAGCAAATTGCAGTGATTATATTACGACGGTTTTCTATAAATGCTGTAATATAACATATATTATGGTGTTTCCTTTTTTTATAATAAATATTTCAATAGAGGGTTTTATTTATATTACGACGATTGAAACCGCCACTATATTTTCCACTATTTTCTCAGCAATTCAATTTAAAACAAATTATTCGGTAAATTAACTATCTTTTCCTAAAATTATAGTCCTCTTTTTACCTAAAAATTATATACCTAAAATAGCTGAAATACTATCAATTTTGGTATAAAATACTCTCCGCAACTCTAAAATCCTCGTAAGCTTCTGCTCTTAAAACTATTGCACGAGCTTAACACAACATAAATTAGCACCATTAGGTCGATTGCGACCATATATACAAAATACATACGCAGAAAAAATTCAAATAGTGCTTAACCTCTCCATATATAATGTATGTATATGCTAGATCTATTCCAATATCAGTTAATCTAAGTGCTGCATTTGCCTCTTGAGCAGTTTCACACAAAATGTATATGCTAGATCTATTCCAATATCACTTAATCTAAATGCTACATTTGCCACTTGAGCAGTTTCACACAACGAAAAAGTACAAAATTTTGATAGTAATTGAGCATGAATTTCCATGAACGAACAGTTAGTTGGAAAGAGAACTGGAGTATTCAATAATCAAACAAAAGCACTTCCACAAAATCACACTAAGTAAAATTAAATTCAAAAACATTTCTTAGTTCCTAAACAAAAACAAAACAACTTTGGTATACAAACCAATTTCTTAAAACCACAACTAGTATTTACCAAAACCTAAATCTTACTCTTTCTTCCCGAAGTCCTCACCGTAAGCTGCATCACGGGACAAAATAACTACTCAAAACACAAGTTTTGCATACAAATAAAGTAAAATTCCAATTATTTTTACCCCCTACTGCCCCTCCCCCGAGGTCTCCACCTTTGCTCCCTTAGTGACTCGAATTCGCAACCTAGAGGTTTTAAATGAATGGTGATTACCATTTGAGCAAAACCCCACTTGTCTTCCTTAAATCTCCAATAGAATTCACCAAAATCTAAATCTTCCTCAAAGTCCCCACTTTTCACAAAAAGAGCTACACAAGACACTATAACACATATATCAACTAACCTACAACTCAAATATGAGACAATTTACCTCACACAAACGACGTTTGCCAGAGAGACGATGTTTCTTAGCAGCAATAATATCAGCAATACGATTAGAAAGCTTGTCATCTTCCTTCTTCCTACTCTTCTTATTCTTCCTTTCTTTGAATTGAATCATCGCTTTTAACCACCGCTTTGGTTTCAGCTGCTGCTCTTGTCGAGTGAATAGAAGCAGTTTTTGATGTTTTGGTTCCGTAGGTTTCAAGAGTTCGGGTATAATGGTAATTTTTAACTATGCTCTGTTTCGTAATTTTTTTAACTATCACTATGCTCTGTTTCGTAATTTTATCTCTCTGTTATAAAAATATATTATTATAACAGGTAATTATTCTTATATAATCAGTTTCTGAAATTACGTTTTATATTATTTTGATATATGTGAAGGTTGCGATGCATAACTCCAGCGTGATACATAACTCAACAAACCATCTAATTACATTCGGAGGTCACGATACATAACTCATGTAATCCATCATATACATAGAGATATATGTTAAGTCACCCAAATATATGGTTAGACATACAATACATTATTTAGTCATGATACCTTCAATGTATCATGAGTTATATATCGCGCTCAAGTGATATATCGCGATCCTACATATCCGTATGTATCGCGACCCTTCGTATATATATTACGCATAAAAAAGTGATATGTTTCGTAATGTTTTAAAAATAGTTGAATAAAATGTAAATATAATAAGAATATTCGGTTAATTATGTAATTTAT
>JBDJHY010227491.1:0-11085 GCA_039654485.1 Withania somnifera
AATGATCAAAAAGCTTTAATACTTGTGGTCTTGAACAATATGGGATATCAAAACCCTAACTCACAAGTCTCAAATAGAATGTAAAGAATAATTCTCTCTCTAAAAGTATGCTAATTGTGCAATTTATAGAGCATGGGTATAAGTGCAGCAACAGAAACTTGGGCTGGCTCCTCATCATATTGGGTGGTACTTAAGTTGAATCGACTGGTGAAAGACGCACCACCTGTTCTTCCATCTGTCACCTCCATAATCCAGTGAACTTTCTGTTAGGCAGCTCCTATGGGGCGAATTGTCTCCCATCAGATGAGACGTCTGCTGCTGGGTCTCCCATTTACTTCTTACTATCCAGTGTGATTTTGATTAGGTAATAAGGTTAGACATTTCTTCTGAGTACAGGTGAAGCATCTCATTCTTTCATCAAAACTCTCTTTGTCCTACGTATTCACTGAACGTTTCCACCTATTGGCTTAACCCTGTAAATACTCAATAAAATGTGTTAGAACACACTATTATTACTCAAGAACATGCTCTGTTTTAGGGTTATAAGTGCACAATGTGACATAAAATACCATCACATTAGTGATAAAGAGTTGTTACACAAGTATCCTTTCTAGAAACCCTAGCTTTGGAGAATAAGAGAAAATACATAGATGATATCTCTTATTTAGAATAATGGTAAATCATGAATGATCAAAACGGGTTCGGATATGATACCCATCCTTATTATGCCTAAAAAGGCAATGTATTGACTAATTACGAGGTGGGAATCGACTAAAATATCCTTGGGAAAAAGGATTAAAAATCCACCTAGTAAAGTATTACTGAAGGGTTAATAGTCCGTCAACAGATAGTCCTAGGACCAAACCAATACCTCACTAGATCACTTTGATAAGCCACTCTACAGTCCTTCGAATGAAATGATGGACTATGGAAGGGCCCGTTAACTTTCGCAACACTTAGAAAATTTTGGAAAATTAAAATAAAGAATGATGGGACCTTGTACGGTCCGAAAACATGACAATGGACCGTGAAATGGCCTGTAAAAGCCTACATTACTTATACTCGTACACTGTAAGATTTTTATATGGGTTCCATGAAATGTTAAACTATTCGGCGGTTTGTTGACCCTTCTAATGATACTAGAATAGTCCAAAATTTAGTGAATTTTTACAATACTTCTTTTACTTAGCTCATAAAAACTTTAGTATAAATTTCAAGGTGTTACATAAGTTTTATCCTTTTTTTTTAGTATTTACATCATGGATCCTTGATTATGCATAGCATGATTTAGTCCTATGAGTTCATATGAAATAATTAATATTAATAATTTTATCATGACACGACATTACATGATATAGAGCTACAACTAAACATTAGTAAGTCTTTTTCTAGATATGACACCCATCTAGCCACCACAGACAGAAAGTTCACTGGACTTCTTGATATGTCTTAACTAAGATTGTATATAAGCATTAGTAGCATGATTTTTGGGAGAATTATTTATCAAATAGTATACATGGGCTCTATATACCCCAATTTCCATCATTCTGTTGCCAACGTAGGGGTTGCCTAAATATAGCCTTTATGAGGATCCATACTTTTATGCTCTAACTGTGGCAAGTTAGTGTAACCTATTTTCAGTGTAGGGTTTAGTACACTGAACTCCTTGTTATCTCATAACATAGTTTATGTTGGTTAACAGAAACTCCACTGCCTAATTTATGATTTAGAAAGCCTCATATTTGTAGAGGCCCAATAGTTTACATATTTATTATGACATTAAAATTTGTAGTTCCATTTCTTTTTTAGTTTTCATTTATGCATTTTGGGTCATTGCACTATACCTACGACTTGTGCGCTATATTTAGATTCTTGTTACGCCTTCTTTATTAAATTTTTATACTTATTTTAATTTCTCACAGTCATGAATTGATCACATACATAGTACATTCAAATGTACTGACCATATATTTTTTGTTGTATTGTCTTATACTGCGGAGCCAGGCATCCCTCTGCTTATTATTGGTTAGCTTGGACTTTTTTATAAACAAATATTGTTGAATCCTAGTAGCTTCAAGGAATGTATTAGTTATTTCATTTATTCTAGTTCTATTTTCTATTTTTGAGTTAGCTGGAGACTTATCCCAGTAACTTTTCAATATTGTACTTTCATCAGCTTTTGAGTATATCAGTTGTTGATATCATAAAACTTAGTTTTATTTTAATAATATTTAACTCTTGTTTAGCTATAGTGCCTTGTACCTCCGGTTTAGGTTTTAACAGAGTAAGTCCTGTAGCTATACTTAGCCCTTAAAAGTTTTGTGTAGAATGTCCTTAACAGAATTGGTAGTCGCAGTCAGTGAAGTGTAGTAGTTCATGAGGAGACATGTTAGTGAAATATAGTTAGGATTGAAAGTTAGTAGAGATATTAATTGAAGAATAGTAGATTTATTCATGTTTCCTGCCTTACATTGTCATGTTCTATGTTACGCAGTTCCTTATAGCCCAACAAATCATCCTAGAAATTAGATAGAAACTCAGAAATTTCCATCTCTTTCTCTAAGTATTACTCCCCTAAATTTCATATTTTTGCACATTACATATGATTCATTTGATGTTGTCAGGTTATATGTATTTTAGCTAAGTTCTTACTCCTAGATGAATTAGTTCCATCCATGGTATATGTTCATTTATAAAAATTAATTTCAATGTAAGAATTACTATCTTTATAGCCCAGGCCAAATGGCTAAGGTGTTCAAATAATATTAATGACTATTATATTAAAATGCTCCAATGACACATGCTCTTAAACCTTTCTTTTAGAGTATCATTAAGTTCTTTATGGAGAAGGTGTCCAAGGTAATGAAGTCCACCTTACAAAAAAATTAATATATGATCTCATGTCTTCAGAATATAAATTTTAGTGTTTTCCACTTTTAACCCATGCTTATGCACTCCTTCATAGCTAAATAAATTCCTTACCAAAACACAACTCAGTTTACAAGTGTATCCCTAGACAAGCTATGATGGTATGCTTAAATTCAGCTCAACTCAAGTAGTTGTTTCCAGTTATGTCAGCTCCTTGTATCCATGCCTCCTAATCATGTGACCCTTCTTAGTTGATATAAGTCCTCTTGCAGTACCATGCTCCACCTTATCATATAATAAGTCTTAGTCCATGCATTTGTGCCAGAGTCACACAGTTACGTCTAATTCTGTTAAATCAGTTAGAATCATATTCACATCCAGTTTAGTTTAGTTAGTACACGTACATGATCAATATCCAGTTAGTAAGCCTTATCATGTTTCTCATGTATAAATTCATTTCAAGATATCCATGTTATGCCATTCTCAACCATATTTAGTGTAGGGTTTCACATTGTTCTTCTCATGTGCAGCCTTATACTTCATTTGAGGATGAATGATCTCAAGGGCAAACAATTTCCAGAGTTCAAATTATCTTTTGCATGTGGTTAATCTTTCACCATGGCCTAAGTGTGAACCTAAATGGTTGTATCACTCCTAAAATTGTATGTGTCTGGTTTTCATATTTGTGAAGACCTTTAAGTCTAATTTTCAACACAATAAATATCACGTTAAACTGAGTTCTAAGTAGGAAGTTATGACCCTTTCTTTCGGGTCTTGTAGTATCTCAACAATTCATTGTTATTCTAGCCTATGTTGATATTTTTAAGGGATGAAATGGTTTTTTTATACTTTCCTGGAGTCTTAGTAATGATTAGGCATAAATACCATGTCTTTTTACATGATTTATATGCATAGAAACCTCCAATTGTGTCACGGTAGGAAGCCCAAAGCAATTACAAACTTGACACGCTCAGAAAGTGTGTTTAGAGAAAATTAGTTAGGACTAACCATGACAGGAACTGTGTCATAGTTAGAAGGTTGCCAAGATTTCAACAGTGTCACAGTTGGATGGTTGTCTTGATTTCAAATATGACACGGTTACCAACATGACTAAGCCAAATTTTGAGCAATCTTTCTCCGTTTTTTGCAAGGCTATTTCTAACATTTCCCTCTAATAATTCATAATCAAACTACATCATTTTAGCATCTTTTAGGTGAATATATGACAAAAGACTTATTGTATTTACTAAACTACCCTTTTCCCCATACTTACCCAAATTAAAACTTTCTAACCCAACCAATAATCAGAAGACCAAAAAGAGAGAAAAGAGTAGCGTAGTTCTTCATTCTCTAAAGTGTTTCAAGTCTTCAAGCTCCTCTAAGATTTCCACCAGAGTTTTTTCTATGATTCGGTCATGGGGATATTCAATGAGATTATATTCATCCTCATGCCCAAAGACCATTGTTTTATGAAAAATATAGTTGTTTTATCTCTATGGTTTGAAACCCAACTTTAGGATTTTTTCATGAATTTACTTGCACACTTTTAAATTGTGCAACATATAATTGCTTAGAGATTATTAGCATGAGTTCCACATGAAATATGTAATTTGTACAATCCTATCATGTTGAATTTACTTGTCCTAACATTTGGTTTATTTCTTAAACTTTTATTACAAAAAGGTCCTTGAAACTGTTTTAATAGTCCATGAAAGGATTTACACTCAGTACATGTCTTGGGAAATTCAAGAAAAATATAAAATATGAGAAAATATAAAGAAACCAACAACTCTACGCATTCACTACTAGAACACTTAACATCGTAAGTTACCAAGGGACCCCAAAGATACTACTGATTGAGGTACACTTTATTTCATCTTAGCTTCTACTAAACTTCTTTCACTACCATCTACCACAACATAAATGGGTCACTGAAAGGAAATAGGACATGATCATATAAAAATTGTAGAAGTTATCAATAAAGGTCTAACTTTGGGACTCATACATGGGTCTAAAATGAACATCATATCACTACTAAAATGGGATATATCATTACTGCACTCTTGAAACTTAAAGATGGGATCCAAAAACAGATGTCATGAAATAGACTGAATAGATGGAGCATAATTTGAACTAGATTTATGGATCATAGTGGAACTCTATAACTGACATCATAAGCTTACTGATTTTCTACATCCTGAGAAGGGCTATCCTGAGCATAATCATGTCATAAATGTGTTTTAGAATCATAGATAGGTGCACTTAGGGTTTATAGAAAAGAGGATCATAATCACGAACTATTTTAGAGAACTTTTACCTGTGTTTATACATGGCATTGCATAACATGGATACATTAATCACATGGAGTAATCGTATGGTATGGGTCTATTGTACTTAACTTACTAAGAGGCATGAATATGAATATCACATAATTGAATGTTCTGGCATGAAGAGGTTAGAAAATTGAAGTCATGGAACAAGTTGTGATATTGAGACATAATAACAGTTGGATTCCTAAATCATACTTCAAACTCTCTCAACTAATAGCATGATCTAGATGGATTTTTGTGTAATTAGTAAGACCGTACAACTGAGGTATATTGTAAGTTGAATATCTAGATCATACTGAAAACCTTATAACTGATTTTGATGAGTTAGCTAAATTACTGAGTCATGAGTAGTACTGGGATCACTGTCTAGAATAATTTTCCTTTAAATTTTAAGGACTAAACATGGATGCAAATCTACTTGAGGGGAATGAACCATAGAATTGATTTGAGCATCAAAAGAATGCATAAGATAGGATTAAGGTATCACCTTTGACTGAAGTACATGGAGTGTGTTGGAGTAAGAATGGGTAATAAGACTTAACTGGTACTTTATCTTGCCATCTCCCCCTTAGGCCAAAAGCTAAAATTTCTAAGTCCAGGAAATTCTTCTCTATACTAGGCTATTACTTGACACTCTGCAAGAGAATACACTCATTATAGATATGAATGACGAAATCCCTCCTTAAGGATTAGAACCATCCATACTTAGATTCTTTCTAGGACTTCCCTTTGAAATAACTTCTTAACTACTTCTTGGGTTTGAAGGCTAACACTGAAAAGTCAACACTCCCTCAAGCATACTAATATCACACATTCAATTATTTATGCCACCCTCATACTATAATACTTCACACTAAAATACAAATTTAGAGTTCAAGTCTATCATTCAATACTAACCACATATAACATATAACTTCTCAGCACTACTCAGACTTACAACTACTGAATCATAGCCTAGGTAACACAAGCCATATGAGAATCAACAATAACTTAGTCAAATATTAACCATCTACCCTAACAATTTCAAGCCTACATACAACCTTCACATATTAAACCAATACATAATTTAAGTCTTCCTAACCATCAACCTTACTATACTAAATATTCTCCTTACTAAGCTCAAAAGATACCATCCATTGATTCCTGAAAAAAATCAGCTGACATCCAACTACACACCTTAATCAACAACTATATTCCACTATGGATTCTACACTTCTGATTTCCCTATTCTAGCTCTAGGATTATTAAATCACAATATGGTGCTCCAGTTACAGCTATAGGTTCTACCAAAAAACTAGCATGATCTACTACTACTACTCCCTTTAGGCTAACACAACTCACCATCAAACAAGAATTGGGTTCGTGCTGAAGTAATGAGAAAAACTAAAGACTAAGGGGCTTGATCTAGATGATCCCTGCTTCTGAATTGTCGAGATGGATGCTCTGGGAATTGGTGATATTTTGGTTGGAATGATCCAAAATAGATACAACACAAGTTAGAGAATATTCCACAGAGTTAAACTCCACAACACAAGAGAAGACATGAAAAAAGTGACACTATTTCCTAAACATTTTGTAGCATCTTCATTATAAGTGTGGCATGCAACACACAAATAAAATAATAAACCTAGTTTTGAACATACCCTAGGACACTTGAACCATGGAGTCTGATACCAAGTTAATAACAACTCGAGAATACCCTTTAGAAGTTACATAGTTCTAAGGACCCACAAGTGAGACCCAAACTATCCCTTGGCATGTGAACCTATTCATAATCATGAATAAACATTAGAAACTAACTAGGAAAGAATATAAGGGAATTAATATTTCATAAACTATGTTATAATTTGGCCATCAAGTGGGAAATATGAAACAACCAGTAACACATGACTCTATGATCAAAAACTCTAACGAAAGAAAGGTGGACCTTCAAGATAGACCCCAAGAAGTTCCTCAATATAAAGCAAAGTAGAAAAGACAAAGTAAAAGAAAACAATTTTGGTCCCCGGCGTGTGAGGACTCACAAAGCTATTCTATAGATTTCTAGCTATTCTATAGATGTCTTCTCTACTTTCCTCGTTGTGGGATAAAAAAACCTGTATATGTCAACTTAGGTCAAAGAATTTATCTTAGTATTTAAATCTAGATTGTAAATGGGATGTTTCTAATAACCTACATAAACTATGAATGAGATACGCAGAATCTGGTGTCTTAAACCCACAATGGAAAAGGTCTAATATCTTATAACCACATTGGCAAAGAGTCGCCTTAACTTGCCACAAATAGGATTAAAACTTGTAATTCTAAGCTAAGGATCCTTAACTAGAAATCATAAGTAAATGAGATGACAACCCGATTTTGGACTAATTACAACCTCACTTATGTGCAGAGATAATCCTCTTGGTGCTATATAATCCTCGCAAAACATTGTGCTCATATTCTTGAAAAGTTTATGAAAGAGGAACATCTGAATACGTGTATCCTATATCATGAATAAACTGGAGCCCCTTAATTTTCATGTATTGTATATTTTTATTGAATTTCACAAACTCATGTACTGAGAATAAATCCTTTCATGAACTATTAAAAATAGTTTCAAGGAACTTTTTGGAATAAAAGATTATGCAATACGTCTAAGGTTGGGACAAGTAAATTCAACATGCTAGGTTAGTACAAGTCATTATTTCATTTGGAAGTCATGCTAATAATCTCTAAATAGTTAAATATTGCAAAACTTAACAAAATGTAAGTAAATTTATGACAAATTCATAAAGTTGGGTTTCAAACCCTAGAGAGAAAACAACTATACTTTTCATAAAACAAGAGTTTTTTGGCATGAGGATGAAATTTATCCTAATTGTATACTCTCATACCTTAATCGATGAAAAAACTTGGGTGAAAATATCATTGGATTATGGAAACTTGAAACCCTTAAGAGAAGGAAGAACTACGTTAATCGTTTCTCTCCTTTTTTTTGCAAATAGGATGTGTTAGAAGGTTTTAATTTTGTTAAGTGTGGGGAAAAAGCATAGTTTAGAAATACAAGAATTCTTATGTAATATACTCACTTAAAGATGTCAAAACAACATAAATTAATTAGGAATTAATAGAGGAAAATGTAAGAAATTACCTTGAAAAACATGGAAAGATTGCTCATGTGTAGCTTAGTCGTGATAGTAATAGTGTCACAATTAAAATAGAGCCAACCATACAACCATGAAACATTTGAAATCTCGACAACTACCTAACCATGACATAGTTCCTATTACAGTTAGTCTCAGCCAATTTTTATTGTATACTCTTTTTTAGCGTGTCACGTTTGCAATCGCACGGGGGATTCTTACCATGACTTTGGAAGTTACTAAGTATATGAAACACGTATAAACATAAGGGACTGATACTTTGTGGGATTCATAAACATGTAAAACAAATACCATATGCCAATAGGAGGGATACAACCATTTAGGCTAACACTAAGGCTCTTCATGAAAGATTAACCGCATGTAAGAAATAATTTAAATTCTAGATAAATATTCGGGGTTGTTACACGCATGATTATAAAACCTTGGTAAATTGAGGGTCTCAATACCGGGTCTTAGGGTATGATTGTATGGGGCAATAAATATTAGGGCCTCGATCTCTTGGCCAGGCCATGATCATAGGGCCCATGCTTGTTATATATATTTTATTTCAGCTTCTTTGTCCTTCTTCCAAACTCGAAATTCACTCATATATATATATATACTTCCTTGGTCCAAATAGTGTTCTTCCAAGGTATATTGTCGGTTTGTTGTTGGTAAAGCTTAGAATTAGTGTTGATAAGCATTTCCCTCTATTTTCAAGTGCACATTCCTTATAATTCCATGTATTTGAGTTCTTGAAATTTTCTTCATTCCTTAAACTTTGTATGGTCAATTGGATACCCATTTGTATTCCATTTTAAGTAAAATTTAAACCATGTGTTCCTTGATCTGAGGCCTACTTCCCGATAATTTTGGTTTAATTTTTAGGCTACAATCACGTGCCTATTTTTAGGATCAATTTTCTACTCGAGTTGCATTTTGCAATATGGGTCTTGTTCTTCTCGTCTTGAGTTGTAGATTATATTTTTGATAGTTTTGGGTTGATTCAAGAAACTTTATGGTGGTTTGGTATTTTGTGTGCATTTTGAGGATTATTGTCGGTGTTCAGGTAAGCTATTAGCTGGTTGTTTTGGGAGGGTTTGTAGGTTGGTGACCTATTTTTGTTATTAATTATGCATATTTACATGTTTTAGGGTCTCGTGTAGGGAAATAGTTGGTCGTGGATGGGTACTTACATTCCGTCCTAACTAAGAGTGGTATCTGGACCTCAAAGGTGATGCTACATTATTTACTTGTCCTGTATGATAGATGTGCTTAGCTGGTATTTTCAAGATGATCCTAGATGATACTGAGGGTATTTTATCTGTGTTGTGCTTTCCGTATACATTCCTTTATATAGATAGCTTGTTTAGATGTTGACATGTCAAACACAATGCTTGATTGAGATTGTGGTAAAATAATGACACTAAAATGAGGCTTTCTAATTAAACATAACCTAAAAGAGGTTTGTACAAACTAAACTTCCATGACTGCAGGGCAGTACAAAGCTATTTTCACAAGTATAATTGGTTTTAGGATTTCCTTACCTATATGTATCTTTGTACTTTCAATTTGTGGTAGGTCTCGGGTGGTGTTATTGAGGCAATGCCTCTGGGATATGGTCCTAGTATTGTTTCTCTATGTGGTGGGCCCCAGAACTATGTTATTTGGGCAGTCCTAGTAGGTGAGTTTGAGGTGGGGCCTCCTAGGTTATACGAAGTACTGTTACTAATACATTCTGATACTACCCCCATGCATTCATCTTTCAGCCTTGTGCCTTTCGGGATTGTGGGAGAAGTCACGCTGCGTTCTTGGATGTTCTGTTTGTACCTATTGGACAGATAGGTTGCTGGGTAGGTTATATATATTTTCCTTTATTACTTGCACCCAGTCCTCTAAAATAGGGATTTTTGGTTATATATTCTCTTTACATTTATGTACGCTCCCTTTGTTGCTCTTGTTCTGTGTATCCTTACTTTCGGCTTATGCTGAGCTAAAGACTAGGTAAATTTCCTATGGATAGAACCCTTGGGGTTATGCAGTTGTTGTTACTCTGCGAGGAAGAAGTATATAGATTTACTTGCTTAGGAGTTGTATCTTTCCTTTATTTTGTTGGTTATCTTTCGGTACCTATTAATAGCTTTAGCCATGTAGTTAGTTTCCTTATTGCTATTTTATTCATATTTTATAATTGTTATACTTCCCTCGCCTTTACTTCACTTATATTTTTTTGATTCCGATCGACCTATGATGCCTACTAGGTACCTATGTTTGGTACTCATACTATACTTCTACACTGATTTTATTGTATAGATACAGATAGATGTCATCAGAGACGGCGATATCATGTTGATTTGATAACAAACATTCAGAGTCTACGGTAAGCTTTTAGCATTCGAGCTGATCATGTCTTCCATATGTTGCAGCGTGCTCTGTTTTGTTTACAGCAGACCTTGACCTAGTTTGTACTTTTGTAGGAGCTTGTATATTGTATATATTCTTTTGGATACTCTGATGTAGTAAATCCTCTTGAAAATATTACTAGGTTTTGGGAAGGGTGTATATGTGCTGTTGTCATTATTGTTTCTTATTTATTATCCAATTTTTGTGATTAGATTGATTGTCATTTTGGGTTGTGCGATAGGCTTGCCTACTGGTGGATTATTGGCGTCATCGTGGCCCAATTTTTGGCCATGATAGGGTGACATGAGTGGATAAAAATCATTAAGAATTATGGTGAAGGACAATGTAAATGATAAATGACA
>JBDJHY010227501.1:0-11085 GCA_039654485.1 Withania somnifera
TCACATTGCAATCCCCTGTTCAGCTGGGCAGCAATTGTTCTTGACTTGCAAGATTATTGGGGGAAATTTGATCATTTTGCTAGGGCATCTATATAAGCCATAGGGTGTTATTTTTGGTCAATGTGAAGCACTTGGGGATTGAAAACAACAAGTAGAGGAGACATTCAAGTAACCTTGGGTTATATCTATTGTTCAATTTCTGTACGTAAATGCTATCAATGTTATTTTCTGAATTGAACATCAGTTTTCTTGGCTAAAAACCCTTGTTCTAAGGTAATGGATGACATATGTTGTATTGTATTGGTTTGATATGAACTAGTAATTATTTCTCATCTTTGATTATTCTTATACTAGGTAACTAACGTGTTCTAATCGCTTAGCCGCCATTAGAATAGTTACATAACTCTATAGTGCACCTATCTGGTAATCTCATGAGTGGAACGGAAGTGTAAGGAGTGAGATTGTGTTTATTGAATCTAATTTAAGAATAATGAACATAACTTTCAATTAAGACATGATCTTGTACTTATCGAGAGATAACAATAATGCGTTTATGTTAAGTCATCACAACACATGTCGATCGAAGTAGTTGTGTCATTATATAAATAATGAGTAGAGGCCTATCAATCCCTAGTCATAAATTCAACCCCGAAATAAAAAATTAGAGATATAATGATGTTTATGGAAAATCAAAATTATATACGAATGTGTGCAATGCATAGCCCTAGACCGGTTGCTTATATCGACAATGCTTGATTGTTTCACCCCAAGTCTCATTTAAATATCCTTAGTTATATTAGAATAATACAAAACTAGCAATTCTTTCTAGTAGTACTTTCAATTGCATATATATTAAGTTCCATATAAAAATCACTTATGAAACTAATTTACAATTACAAGTCCTCGTGGGTTCGATATCCGGCTCAAAAGAGCCACTACATTACTTGTGAGACCACGTACACTTGCGTCTGTGCTGGAAGCCAACAAATACTACGGAATAAAAATGGATAGGGATTATTGATTATTTTACTCCTTTATTGAGTTGATATTTTTTTGGCTTTTGCGATTCCTTTAAGAATTATTTATTCTTGATTGATTCCTTACTTGATGTTATGCCCGTGTATTTTCAATTGACTAGTTATGATTCTTCACTTTATTTTGTGCGTATAAGAGGCATTATGATGATATTTATCTTTAATGGTATTGTGTGAAGATCTTGTTCTGATTCCATCCTGTATTTACACACTTATATATGTACTATGATTTTATCCTACTTGTTGATTAAGATGGATACTATACTTATCCCGATTGTTTATTGTGGTCATGGCCTAATTTTGGAAACAAACATGAATTGGATACGAGATGATATGTATGTTACCTAGTCTTACCAACTAATGGTTGAGGTAACAGGATCGTTCAGTCTTACCAACTGATACTGAGGTGACGAGATTGCCTAGTCTTACCAGCTCGAGTTGAGGAAACAGGTGGTACATGACCTAGCTAGCCTATATGGATCTTAACCATATCGGATATGAAAGGCATTTACGGAGAGTTGGTTATATGTTATATGGAATTGATATTGCGTGACATTGAAATTATAAGAGCCTCTTAGTTATGATAAATAAGTAATAAAGGTCATGATTGATTACTATTGAGATGGGACAGGTATTCTGGTTATGCTGATTCTATTACGGTTTACCTCATCTATTTTTCAAAACCTATCCTACAAGTCTATTCCTTAGTAGTGTTTGATGCACCCTTAATATAGTGATGGACTTGTGTGTTGGGAACTGATAAGGGTGTGAAGGACTCTTTCCTAAGTTAATGATATAACGAGTGGGATATTTCCCATGAGTCATGGATTAACTAGAGAGAGGAGACCTGTACTTGAACAGACTAATGATAAATACTTCATGATAGAACATGGATAAATGGGATGATCCATGTACCTTAGCTTACCCATTTAAAATCCTTTCTACAAGTCCACTTCTTGGCAGCGTCGGATGTACCCTTTCTATCACGGGTGGACTTGTGTGTTGGGGACTGAGTGAAGAGCTAAAGAATGGTATGTATTGGTTTTATTTATATTTATATATTGGTTTGTGATATAATCATGTACTGGTTATATGTTATAATAATAATGGTGGTCTTTTCATTTCAGAGTCTATCGTACAATTCCATTTCTCAGTAGCGTCGAATGTACCTGTAATATCGCGAGTGGACTTATGTGTTAGGTATTAACATAGATGTAAAATTGAGTAGTGTTCGTTTTTACCTTAGACTATTCCTTTAAGAATCCTATCCACGAGTCTATTTTTTTAGTTGCGTTAGATATATCTTTTCTACTGTGGGTGGACTAATATATTAGGGACTGAGATGAGTGATGATAGCCTCCCTTTGTGAGGCTGTTATATGACTAGTGGGATACTTTTATGAGTTGTAAGTTGACTCGACTAGGGAGTCTTACACTTGGGATAGGCAGAGGGTGAGATTTAGATACTTGTGATTTGTTTCAATTTCAAATATCTTATTGATGTTGTTACTTATCTGATGAGATGCCTAATGAGGTAATATTGGTACCTTATTGTGATAATATCATATGGGACTTTGTGTTGATATTTCATTAGCTGATTCTAGATTATTTTTGTCCTTTTTTATTTAGTAATTATCTTTAGTATTATCATCCTACGCCCTGTATTTGACTTCATAAACTTCTAGTTATGATATTTTATGCAACCTGTGTCATAAGAGGATTTTGTTAGCATTGTCAGGGTAGTATTGCTCATCACTGCTTTATTTTAGAGTTCGCCAGGGATACTAGTTGAGTACTCAATGTTTTTATGTTGCAACTCACTCCCTTACTTTTTTACATTTGTGTAGGTTCTGTGCCCAGAGCATCTTATTTTGTCCTTTCCCAGATCTTTTTTGAGAGATCCAAAGATAGCTTCTTGTAGTCCAACAGTCCCCATGGACTTTCCCTATCCATTTCTTTATTTATATTTTGTTGAGAATTCAAGACACTGGAGAAATTTTGATGTATCAAAATTTTAATCATCTTATTAAAGACTTGTACATTGTGAATCTAAATTTTGGGAGGTTGATTTGTCATATTTTTATGTTTATACTTTTTCTTCTCGATGACTCTTTATTTTTTGCAATTACCCTTTTAAGTTGTTGTTAGTCTTTCTCGTCCATGTGGATTAGGACAAGTTCCATCACAACCATATTTTAGATCATGACAAGTTCTGATTAGAGTACTAGGTTCGTAAGGCTCATATGTGTACAAGAAAAATTTTAGTGGAGTCTTCTAGGTCGATGCCGAGAGGTCTGTTTCTTATCCTTTATAGGATACAAAAAATTTAGGTATTATTAACTTCATTCTTTCACTATTATATTGTATTATAACTACTTAATCATTAAGGCATGGTTTGTTCATTGACATATGGCAAGATCTAAATTTGCAGTGAGAGATAAGGTTGTCCCTACTCCAGTTGCGGATACACCACTAGAGGTTGGGGGAGATCCCGAGGAATGGGTCATGATAGACCCAAGGTTCCACTCTAATGAGAGAACAGGATAGGGGCAGACTCCCCTAAGATTGAGGTTCATGTTGATGAGGGACAGGAATCCCCTAATACTATTGCTACATCATTATTTTAGGATACTTTGCTTTGACTTTTTGGGTGTTTTAGAGACTTAAACATAGAGAAGGGATGCAACTGGCATGCCTCAGGGTTTGAAAATTAAATTGGCGACTCAGACCCTAGAGTACCCTTAGATTCCAACGAGATAGCCACTATTTGTACTTAGAGATAATGGGTTACAGGTACCATGTTTTGGAGGCTCAATCATTGTTTCTATGAAAAGTTTAGAAAGATGGATCAACCATAGTTTCAGGGTGTCGAGAATTTGAGGCGTTTGAGTTCCTATCTACTTGAAAGGATCTACTTGAGTGTGTAAGGTTGGAGCAATCACAAAGAGTTCTTTATACTTCCTTACAATTGTGTTAGCTAGCACGTCATTGGTGGCTCTTATACAAAGATGATAAACTAGATAGGTCTACCCCAGTTGCTTGGGATAAGTTTGTACATATCTTCTATGATTGATACATCCTTTATAGTGTGAGGAAGGAGAGCCGATTGAGAATCAAGAGGTTATATCAGAATGGTATGATAGTTTTCGAGTATGAGACTTGTTTTTGTGCCTTATCAAGGTATGCTTGGTCGCTTCTCACTTATCCGGGTAAGAAAGTGATGACTGGTCAAAATACCATTCATTATTCCTAAAAATAGCACGAAGATGCTTGTCCTCTTAACCATTTTTTCCATTTCTAATGTTAAAGTGATTGACTTTCATGTATCAAGGCATGTTCTGGAACGCCAAAGAAAAAAGAGCATAAAATGCATCATTTTGAAGCAAAGGAGTCAAGACAGCCGTCAACTTTCCTACCGCCGTCCCAAAAGGTGTACCACCATCCCATATGGCAGATCGTCATCCTAGATAAGCCACCGCCATCTTTGGTAGAATACTCAAGAATCCAATATTGAAGAGGCGGTGTTCGACACCTCCAAGAAGCCAAAATGCCATCCCACACGGTGGTCATATCCGTCCATGTACAACCCCTGGACAACCCCATCACCTTCCAAGAATAAAAAGCATTCCCAAATACAGTGATAACACACACAAATGGCGGACCGCTATCCCACATGGTAGTGGACCACTTATGTTTCCATATCGAGTTTTTAGCCGAAAATTTCCTTGTCTTGGAAAGTGTATATAAGTGATTTTTTAACCCAAACATAGGATGAATGAGCGTTCGTATTAAAATTTTATCAATTCTATTGGATTGGGGAGGTCATTTTTTATCTAGAAGAAGGTTTGGATAATATTCCATAGGTTTCGGGTGCATATTGATAATTTGGAGTAAAATTTATATTTTACCGACCATGGTGAATATCAGTTTGAGGAAACCGTAGTGTCCATTTTTATGATTACATTAGGTTAGTAGTATCTTTCACACTCAAAATTCATAGATGCTTTTAGTTTACGGGGTTTTGGACGAATTCTGAAAGCCCAATTGAAAAATAGGGCCTAAAAGGCATTTTTGGTTTCAGGTGGTCGTATGGTGATATATGGGTGGTATGACTGGACATATGACACCATACGAGCCAATGGGCATACTATACAACTCGTAATTAGGCCATACGGACCATATGGTGGTCCGTATGGGCATGTTTGGGAAGTTTTGTAGCTTTTAAATGAGGGGTAATCTAGTAGTTATACGTGGTCTTAAGCCCATATATATGTTCTAGAAGATATTTTATACCATTTTCAAGTTCCAAAACCCTCTTTAATTATATTTTGGGAGATTTTACTCTTGGGGAAGATCTTGGTGAAAAATGTTTTCAAAGATTTAAAGCTCTTGGAAAGATGTTCATCTAAATACTTGTTATTTAGAGTTTATAAGGATGGTTTCATCATTCTTTCTTAATTTTGTAAGATTGACTTTGGGGTTTTCAGATCAATCTTTTTATGGATAAATTGACATTTGAACTATCGATTGAACCCTTGAATAAAACTTGATATTTAATATCCCTAGAGTGTGGGTAACTTGAATTTCATGAAATATTTTATATTGCAAAATGGTTTTTTTTACTTGACATCTTGGGTGAATTTTGAACCCGGTTTAAATATTTCAATATGGGTATTATTCTTCATCAATTCCTATGGAAAATATATAGTTGACTATATTTTGTAACTTTGAGGGCTCGGCGTAAAGGAAAGGCACCCGCTTGAGTTGATTGCTTTATTTTAAGGCAAGTAGAGGTTTTCACTCTCTTACAAAGTTTCATAGGCTATTATGTGCTACTTATTTGTAATTGGAAGTAAAAAGGAATATTTTAGGGTTTCTGTGTAGGGTGAAGTGATGAGTATTCACCCGGATATTTGAGTTAAGCATGTGGGCTTAAAACTTGATTATTTGACTCCTCTATTGAGTTGAGATTTTTTTGGCTTTTAGATGCCTATGAAAAATTATTTATTCTTGATTGATTTCATACTTGATGTTATTCTTATGTGTAGTTCTGATTGACTAATTATGATTCTTCACTCAATTTTATTTCCATGAGAGGCATTGTGATGACATTTAACTATTATAGCATTATCTGAAAAGCTTGTGCTTAGTTTATCTCGTATTTACACAATTATCTATGTAACATGGTTTTCTCCTACTTGTTGATTGAAATGGATACTATACAAAAACAGATTTAGATATTGTAGTACTGGCCTGATTTTTTAAATGGACATGACTTGGATACGAGATTATATGTATGTTACACAGTCTTACCAACCAGTAGTTGAGATGACGGGTTGGCCTGATCTTACCAACTAATGTTGAGGTGATAGGATTGACTAGCCTTACAGCTGAAGCTGAGGTGACAGGTGGTACATGGCGCTAGCCCCCGTAGGTTCTGATCATATCGAATTAGTGGCAGATGTGTAAGATGAGTTGGTTACGTATTGTATGCCACTAATATTGCATGGCATTGAAATGGTAAGAGACACCTGGTTATGATGAACGAATAAGAAAGTTTATAATCGATTGCGATTGAGATGGGATAGGTATTATGGTTATGTTTAATCGATTATGGTTTACCTCAGTCTATTCTTTCAGAAACCATCCTACAAGTTTATTCCTCAGCAACATCGGATGTACCCTTCCCATCACGGGTAAACTTGTGTGTTGGGAACTGATAGGGTATAAAGGACTCTTTCCTAACTTAATAGTATGAGGAGTGGACTATTTTTCATAAGTCGTGGCTTAACTCGAGAGGGGAGACCTACACTTGAATAGACTAGTGATAGATACATCATGATAACATATGGATTCATGAGATGATCCATGTACCTTGGCTTACTTAATTATAATCCTGTCTAAAAGTCTAGTTTTCATCAACGTTGGATGTATCAACTGAGTGGAGTGCTAAAAGATGGTATGAAATAGTTTTACTTGATATTATATAATTATTTATGATATTTTATATATTGGTTATGTGTTATGGTGATGATTATGGTTTATTCATTGCATACTCTATTATAAAATTCTATTTCTCGGTAGTGTTTGATGTACCCTTCCTATAGCTGGTGGACTTGTATATAGACTTGAGTAGTATTTGTTTTACCTTAGCCTATTCTTTTTAGAATCCTATCTATGATTCCATTTCTTAGTTGCATTAGATGTACCCTTCCTACCGTGGTAGACTCGTGTATTAGGAACTTAGGTGAGTGATGATGGACTTTCTTTGTGAGACTATTATACGACTAGTGGGATACTCCTACGAGTTATAAGTTGACTTGACTAGGGAGGCCTATAATTGGGATAGGACGAGGATGAGATTCAAATACTTGTGGTTTATTTTTTCTCAGATATCTTATTGATGTTGTTACTTATCTTATGAGATTTATGAAAAGGCGATATTGGTACCTCATTGTAATGATAGTCCATGGGACTTTGTGTTGATATTTCATTGGCTGGTTCTAGATTATTTTTATTGATTTCTATTGAGTTGTTAGAGTTATTATTATCATCCCTTAAGCTTTGTATTTGTCTTTATAACTATTGGATAATGATAGTTTCTACAGTCGGTGCCATAGGAGGATTGTGGTTGCATTGTCAGGGTAGTGGTGTTCTTCATCACTTTATTTTAGAGCTAGTCATGGATACTTGTTGAGTAGATATTGTTTTATTTTGGTACTATCTCTCTTACTTTTCTAGACTTGTATAGGCTATGATCCGGAAGCAACTTGATTTTTCTTTTCCGAAATCGTAGTTTGAGGCTAACTTTTAAAAGATCCAAAGGTACTTATTTGTAGTCAAGCAGTCGCTATTGACATTCCATATCTATGTATTTACTTTTCTTCTTTAAGGATTGGAGACATTTGGGAACTTTTGATATATCAGACCTGTATTTATCTTATTAGTTGCTTTTACACTATGAATTTAGATTTTAGGAGGTTGATTAGTCGGATTTTATTTTTATATCTTTTTTATTCTCGCTGATTCATTATTTTCCATAGTTATGTTTTTTAGATATTGTTAGGGTTACTTGTTTTTTCATATGGTTTCCTCTCTCACTCCTAGATTTATTGTGTCGTCGTTTGATATAATTGACAATCCAGTGTCACTTATATGCTTCACTTGAGATTATCTGAGTTTATGATATTGTTGACTTACTTGGGTTATTTGATATTATTTGTCTGGATATTGTTTTTATATGGCATTTCCTGAGTGCAGATTGTAGTTCTGGGGTTGGGTGGGTTGTAGGAGTTCTCATCATTATTTAGATTTAGGGTCAATCGAGGACGTTTCTGGTTACCCATTGTATTTTGGTACTCATCCTTACTTTTTTTTGCACTTTTGTATAGGTTTGAAGCTCAGTATGTCTTCACTTTATTTTCAAGTCTTGAGCACATGGTTTCACCTAGGATTATTCACGGGGAAGATTCATGTAAGGCCTTGTGGATTCATGGACTCCTTATCCTTTTATGTCCTTATTTCTGTTGAAGGATTTGAGACATTTTAATACTTGTATCAATTTTATTTCACATCTTGTATTATTATACTTTAGTAGCTCATATATAGTGACGTCAGGTTTTGGGATGGTTTTCTAGATTGTACTTTTGGACTTAGCCTTCTATTTTCTCACTTACTTTGTTTATTTTTTCACACTTAACCCTTTGTTATTATTTTTTAGCTTGACTATCATGGTACGTGAGATAGGCGCCTTCATGATCGAATTTTTGGATCATGACAACTATTGAGTACCATTGTATTTGTACTCTCACTTGTTTGTCTTACTTTTTGTGTATATTTAGAGCCTGGAACATCATGACTTCCTTGATTTTTATTCTGAGGCTTTCATCGAGATTTCTGCAAGGTAGCTGCCTATTTACATCCCAGAATTCTTGGATCTCCATATCAATTATTATGTCTTTACTTTCTTTAGGCATACTTGAGAGAGTTTTATCCTTGTGCTAATTCTTTAGAGGCTTGTATACATTGTGACAACTAGGTTTTTGGGATTTTTTTTATCATAATGTTGAGTTTGACTTCGATTTTGAAATCTTTCTATTTTCTCCTTAAACTATTTACTTTATGCAATATATTCTTTTATTTTAAGACTAGACTTACCTATCTTAGAGGATTGTAATGGGTGTCCTCACGAACCGAATTTTGGATCATGACTCAAACATAGTAAAATATTTGTATATAAAATAAAATTTATAAAACTTTTGATAAATAGGTCATAAATATCCCCAAATTGAAACGAATAATATACATACTTAATTAAATACTTATTTTCTATACGAATTAATTTTTCAAACTAACAAATAATATATGAATAATTTGTCTAAACATAATTAACATTAAGTAATTATGAAAAATACGTATACATAATATATTTTTGAGGTATTTGCCAAACGAAATGACAAAATAGCCTTCAAAATAACTTTGTAAATATTTTGAATACTTCAGTCTGGTTAAAGTTTTGAAAGCTTGACAAATTAATTAAAAGATGGAGAGATAAATTGGGTGTCAAAAACTGTATTTTTATTTGGCCAGGCATGATAGAAGGTGTGGGGCAAAGAAACTAGAAATCTCAATTTTAAGTGTCCACCAATTCATCGCTTAAAATAAAATTGACACGAATTTTAAGGAATCATGGTTGGGTTGTAATATTGATTTTTGTATATATTTCAGGCTACATGTAGTTCACGATACACTTGATTTTTATATGATTTTATAATTTTCAAAAAGCTATCCTAATGTCAAATTATTGAGAGACTAAGGAGCTTAGGGATGCGAGTACTGGTGGATTTGGAGTACGATCACACTTCAGTATTGAGCTTGCCTATATATTCATTCTAACGGAAATCACGTCATATGTAGTTCGATTCAATTAATTAAAAAATGATTCCTTATGAAGAGATATCATGTTATTTTAAAATAGGTGATATATTGTTTGATTAAGAGAAAGAGATTTGTACTATCAACTATGAATATGGCGCGCTTCATTCTCAAAATTAATAAGTTACACGCACATAATTTCCATGTCTCTTACTTATTTCGTCACCTAGAATTCGAGATAAAATTGATGATATCCCAGTGTTGATTCAAAGGTTAGGCCAGGCGCGAAACTAAGACAATTTTTTGAAATGAATAATCTACATAACTCCTAAAAAGAGTGTAATTTGAATGTGGTGCAAGGTGATTCTTAACTCTTGCTTGAAACGTTTGATAATCCTCTTCGACAATTGTCCAGTTCACTGCTATGAAAAAGTTTCATGTTTGTGCTATGCTTCATGGCTCGTTCTTGCACCACTCTTCCTGTTAAACTTCTACAAAATTTAGAGTGCAATTGTTAAAAGCAATAGGGGTGTGGATATAAGCGGGACAAATCATTTGAGATGCACATATCAAACTAGTGTGAATCCTTTGAGACGAGGTGATGTCAGCATAAAATTTTTGCTAAATATTGCGCCATAAGATGATATTAATACATTTAGGATCAGTGTGAGGTTAGTGCTAATGCTAGTGTTAAATTAGTGGCAGTGAAAGGTTAGTGCAAGTGCACTGCAAATTTAAAATTAATGCAAAAGTGATGTCACGACCTGAAAATCAAGTTGTGATGGCGCGTACATTTCACCTGTAGACAAGCCTAATCCCGACCCAGAGCGAGTAGCAGTGAGCTTTCCAAGTACCCAACAGAAAAAGGAAAGGAGGTGAGGAGAAAGGATAGAAATAGAACACAAATAAACACTACTGATCCTGACTCCCAAAACCTGGCATCGTGGCTATAGAGTATCTATATACAAAAAGGTACAAAATACAATCCACAACGGGCAAAAGTACAAAATATCTATCCATACTCTAACTAGAACATCTGTAGAGGCCGAAAGAAGACTAGCCAGCATGGGTGCTGACTGCTCACCATATCTTCTGAACAGCACCAAGCTAATCCACATGATCGCGTCCACCCTGATAACTCGCACTAGAACTTGCATCAGGAGAAGATGCAGAAATGT
>JBDJHY010227521.1:0-11084 GCA_039654485.1 Withania somnifera
TCTGGCGAATACAACATATCTATCAATGTTAACAATTTTTCAAAAGTCATCTTTAACAACACCTTTTCTTGCCCTTCAACAGCAGCAACGGTAAAATTACCCATCTAAATCTTTTTTCCTTGAATTACCTCAAACTCGGAGAAACACTTCTTATTGGTGCAAACATGTCTAGTGGCACTAGTGTCAATCCATCACTCTTTTGGATTGGATTCAATTAGGTTCACTTCAGATATCATAGAAACCAAATTCATATCTTCCCCCATTTTTGGAGATATCATCAACCATGTTACCGTCATTATTCTTTCTTAGAGCTCAACAGTTAGTTGCCTTATGGCCTTGTTTTCCACAATTGAAGAACTTTCCATGGAATTTGTATTTTTTCTTAGAGACACCACTAGTTGCCTCTAACTTCTTCTTCTTGTTGAACGTCATGGCTTTGTTCCTAGAGCCATGATGTTTTTCATGCTCCACAACGTTCACCTTTGCCTCAACAGGAACGATTTACTTAGTTTTAGAGGTTCTGTTGTCTTCTTCAATTTGAATTCTAACAATTAATCCTCCAGGATTATTTTCTTTCTTTTATACTTAAGGTAGTTCTTGAAATCCTTCCAACTAGGAGGAAGCTTTTCAATAATATCAGCTACTTGGAAGGTTTCACTCAACACCATCCTCTCAACATGAATTTCGTGTAGAATCAATTGAAGTTCTTGCACTTGACTAATTATAGTCTTAGAATTAGCCATCTTATATTCAAAAAGAAGCCTAACAATAAATTTCTTAGTGTCAGCATCTTCCGTCTTATTTTTCTTTTCAAGTGATTCCTATAGTTCTTTAGCAATTTTATAAGCAGAATAAACATTATATAAAGAATCATGCAAACCATTCAACACGTGATTTCTGCACAAATATTTAGAATGAATCCAAGCTTGAACCACTAGTAACGGTTGAGGATCCGTCGACTCCTTAGGTATCTTGGAAGCTACTTTGGTCAAGTACTGGGCCAGATTCAGCGTGGTGAGATAAAACATCATCTTTTATTTCCATCTCTTGAAATTTACATCATTGAACTTCTCAGGTTTCTCCATGTGATTTGTAGGGATAGAGGGGAGAACCAAAGTCGGAATAGTTACAGTAGGTAGAATATTTGAATCATTGTTAACATCAACGTTGACTGGATTAGTTGCTATTTTGAGAATGAAAGTAATCTGTTTTAAGATGTTACAAGAAAAGATAAACAAAATAGAGAATAGGAAATTTTGAGGCCTTTGTTCAACATATTTGGGACAGTCTTGGACTCTCCCGACCATAGGTAGTGCTTCTAGTAATGAATAACAGTTGTATTGAAGAGTATCCTAACGTCTTCTAGACGGTACTCAGCTCAACCCTTTGTATTAGCTGATTTAGGAACTAGGAAGTTAGGTTGTCTTGACAACGATAGATAGGTGTTTGTGCTATGTTACCTATATTCTTCAATAATCAAGCATTTTAGAAAAATTTTAGGGATGTGGTAATCGAAATATGACCGCCCAAGGAACTTTCTTGTGTGAGATTTTGATGTAAACACTTATTCAGCTGAATGGACGAGATTTTAAATATTTAATAGCCAAGCAGGACAGCTTGTAACAGTTCAATATTGAACTTTTGTTGCATTGTTAACTTTCTGGAAGGCGTTGCAGCGAACATATATGAACATCATGGGAATGCATTTTCATGTCCAGTTGAAGTGTGAAAACATGTTGTAGTTCAATTTTTCCGTGTTAATTTAAAGATGTGGCTTCTCTATACCTATCAGTGACAACTTAAAACATGGAAATCTTCTCTGTGCTGAATTTGTGTACCTTATTAATTTGATTTCAAGAAAATCATGCATTCATTTCATTTCATCTACTTAAAATATGAAGATAAATTCAGGAATATGCCACAGTTCAAATGTATTTGCTAGTGAAAATCATTCAAATTATGGTAGGGAATTAACTAATTGTGTTGCAGAGGGATGGAAAAAGGGGCGAGGTGGTTGCGGGGAACTACAAAGACCGCTCTACTGACTAATTTACTATATTCAAGTTGTCCTACCCTGCACAAACTCACTGCATAGGTTTCCTTAATTTTTTTTTTCACTTTGTTGTTTAGCTTAAACATTCAAGTATATTACCCCTCCCCCCTCAGCCCACCTCTCTTCTTATAGTTAAGACTAGATTAGTGTTACATTTAAGAGAAACAAACTTTAAGTTTGTTGGAGAGATTAGCTCACAGTAGCGTCAAAATCTATGTATTTTGGATCTTATTCAAAATTTGATATATGTATATATTTTTTAATTTCTGCTAATTATTTTCTTTGATAACTTAAAATTGACTAAGACAAGACAAGTATCAAATATGATTGATGATTTTTTAAACATACTATTAACCTAAAATTCAATTTAATATTCTATCGTTCCTTAGAATTGATCGAACTGAAACAAGTTTTCTTGCTCTTTGTTCTGGACTTTTGGTACTTCTCAGTAAAAGTTTCTTCGATTATCCTTTTCTTGATATTTTATTGTTGAAATAACAAGTCGTTGTATATTTGAATATTTTTTTAATAAATGCTTATGTGTAAGCATCCATAAAATTTAGGCTTTTAAGTATCTTTCATATTGATTTATAATTATAGAATTACCAACTTAAGTAAAATTAGAAAAAATAGTTTGTGTGATGGGAGATTAACATATTGGTGAGGGAATACGAAAGAAGTATCTTGAAGTGATTGAGTCAATACATCGCCCGACAATTACTAACCCAATACCAAACCAATTGACATTTCATTTATTGGCTAGAAATTAATTTTCTTTAAAAATCGATAAGCATAATTATCCGACAATCCATCGGATAAGCAGCCCTAATGTTTAATAATTTACATAATAATATATTTATAATCATTAATTTTTATTTAGTTATTTATATGAAAAAGTAGGGCGAAAATACACCTTTGTGATCACAATTGGAATGTCAATACGGAGAAAGAGACATTTAGGTCTCATTCATCAAGATTAAAACTTTTGAATTTGAATGCATATTATCTGAGTGACTATGATATTGGCTCTAGATATGATAGTGAATGATTAAGACGTTATTTTTCAATATTATACATCCATCAACAACTTCTTATTTGTTTGACTACTAACTGTTAAAAATTAATAAATATAATTTTAAAACAAAATGCAATCTCAACTTTTAATCCATAGCTAGGTATTCAGCACGGGCATATATAAATTTCCATCAAGAACCTTTCTTAAGTTTCAAGATACATATTTCAAAGTAAAACAAACAGAAATTATAGATGTGCTTTTGTAACCCTAGTGGAATCCATTTGTCTTGGCTTCCAACTCATAAGGGAGTTGCGTTCTGAGGGACTCAAAATATCCACAGCTATTGTCAAGCTTGGGAAGAAGATTAACTTTTTTTACATTAGGAGTAAAAGTGGTTTTGTTATGAATATGCAAAGAGGATAAATTTTGTATTATTAGGAATGGGTTACTTTAAACCGATATGCTTTTCAAACCCAAGTAGAACTCTACGTGTATTTGTGTACGTAGAAAACTTCTAACAAATAAATTCAAATATGATAAAATTGAAAAAAAATGCATCATCAAATCTTTAAAAAGTTTATAAATCAATATGATCGTATCTGATACAAGTAGTTTCTTAAAGAATTTCAAATTCCTATTAATTAGGACTCCGTCATTGTTTATATAAAGACTATACATTGATATAGTATCTCAGTGCAATAAGCCACGATAATTTTTTAAAATAAGATAATGCAATTAATTAGGAGTTTGTTGTTTAAATATATGAGTGTACATTGATATTGTATTTCTTCTGCATAAATTAAAGAAACCATGATAATCTTTTAAATAAAATTGTCTTATTATTTAGGAGTTTGTTGTTGTTTATATCTGGGATCATAAATTAAAAAAGCCACGAAATATGGAAGCTCAATTCTACTAGAACACAAGTGCCTTTTTCTCCCTCATTATATTATTAGTTGAATGTGAACTTCCAATTACAATTTTATCCTACATAGATCAATTTTTTCAAAATCATAGAGGTTATATGTCACGATCCGAACTTTGACCGTGATGACACCTATCATAACTGACTAGTAGGTAAGCCAAACTCTGAGAAACAAGAATGAAATAAATAGCCGGCATCATATGTTGATTGGGCTTAGAAAGCAGTAAATAAAAAGTTAGGATATACCTATCAGTGAAAATATAGCAGCTTAAAGCACTATAATGATAAAAGGATAAAATACAGTAGTAATACTAATAGAACAACCAATAAAAAGTCAATAGGAAGAATGTAATGCAGCATGGGATGATGCAATGAAAAAAAATATGGCTAATACTCCAATAGTATGCTTCAATATTTTATCCAGGGTCTGGTTTCCCATGGTCCACTCGATAATACATCCATTTTTTCCTTTTTTTAATAATAAATAAATAAATACCCTCGATGGGTAGGCCAACACTTTTGGTAATGGAACAAAAATAGTTAAAGTCCAAATCTAAGATTAAAAGTTGTACAGTTCCTCGTTAAACCCCCAATCCAATTTAAAAGCAATGCATTTCTCAAAAAATCCAGTATCGGTTGAAATATGATATGCCAACTCTAAATTAGCGATAAAAGAGTAAACACCCCTTCAATGCCCAAAATCTTTCAAACCAATGATATATGGTGTAGAATCAAATTTTGAAAACCAGAATCACATTTCAATCCATCAAACCATGCTATGATTCATTAGTATGCATGCATGAATAAGGTTGCTCAGACACAAATACAAGTACAGAATAGGGTAAATAACCATCTAAACTACTTAATGGTACTAATATGAGATTCAAATGCATAACTTCGGTCTCAGGTCCACAATAATATGATATACCAGGAAAATAGCCAGTAAGTATGAAATCAAGCCAAAATAGGAAAAAGAAACCCAAACTAGCACAAGTCTACCTTCACCTAGAGTAAGAACCTCTATCCTAGGTTCTACACTAAGCACAATACCTAACTAAGTCAAACAACCTATAATAAGTCTCAGAAAGAAGAATTCTAGTCTAGACACCCCAAACATGCCATGGTTCGGCAAGTAATAAGTCAAACCCTAAACCTATTTTACAACTCTACCATCCAACAAGTAATTTAAAACATTTACTACCTATTAGTCCAGATCTAAAAAAAGGAAGACTGTAACCTACATGGAAGTTGAATAATAATACTAAGAATAGTCATAAAGCAACTTTTTTCTTTCTTAGTAGCCTCAAAATGTTGCCACGCTATTAGAAGCACACTTTTTTTGTCAAGATAATAAGAATGACACCCATATTAGTATTTCAAACTTTGGTCCGGAAACTAGGTCAAAAATTAACCCATGGAGCCTTCTGAAAAAATAAAATAAAATTTACCACAATCTCACCCACGAGACCAGAAATCATGCAAAATTAAGCGTAATTAGAGTTGTTTGAGGCCTCAAATCAACCCCTAAAAGTTAAGAAAATAAATGGATTATAAGCTAAAATTTACCAAAAATAACAAGAATAAAGATGGGAAAACTAAGGAATTATGATCGACATAGCTATAAGAAACTTACCTCAACACTCAAACTCCCACAATAGAACAACTCTCTAAGCTCAAGGATGATAAAAAATGGTGAAGGATTAGCTGAAAATTTGAAGTCCCCTATTTATATTGCCTCTGGGTCTCATTTGTGATCGTATGACACCCTCCACGATTGCAGAACCCCAGGAACTCAGACCATCACGATCATGACGGGTCCTTCTCCAATATTAAGAAGAACCGGATCCAATCCAATTGGCCCTTTCTTCACAGGCATCCAGATGAACAACTCAAATGACCAACGCGATTGCAAGGGTCGTGAACACGATGAAGGCCTGGGGATACACCAAGTGTAGTTGAACAAAAAAAATCCCATAACTCCCTAATTCCCCTAACAACCCCTCAGAATCATCGTGACCTGATGGAGACAAACTAAATATTTTATCCAAATTGAAATGATATTCCATACTAGTAGAATAGACGAGATGACCAACCAAGGTCATCTCTTTAAAATGTTGACCCAAGTCATCCCTTTTCAAAATGAACTAAAAACCCAACCAAACACCCAAAATGAGTCTAGTTACCTCGATAGTCGAAGTAGGTGCCCAACTAACCCAAACTCGATATTTTAAAACTCATAAAATTGTTAAATTTTTTATTAAATGCTTCTAACTCTAAAATTAACTAAAGTCGAACTTTCAACTTCAACTTCACAACTATCTTGTCTAACCATCCAAGCCTGTCTGAAAGTTTCGAGACCTGAGCCAAGGTCCACCTAGACTGATATTCTTATTTTAGAGCTAACAAAATTGTCAAAATTTGACTACGAGCACATCTTTAATGGATATTCACTAAAGTCAACTATTTCAAAACTTAAGGCTCTACAATATATAAAGTGGAATAAAACCAAAACAATTTTCTAGAAAACTGAACTATTGATCCTAGTACGTTATAAATGACGTGGAAGAGTTGTAGAAGAACTCTAAAACACAAACCACTTGGAAAAGACTAAATGACTTGGAGGTTTATTACAACATCCACTATTAGAAGGCTTTCATCCACGAAATCCAAGAGATAGGAAGTACATGCAGACCTAGAACAGGTAAGGATACTGGGACTACATGCTAAATCGGTCTCCCATGTATCCTCCTCAATGGGGCAGTGTCTCTACTGAACCTTCATCACCAAAATCTCTCTAGACCTCAACCTCCCAACTCTGCCCAAAATGGCTATTGGCCACGAATGTCAAACTATCATTAAGATGAATCAAATTCCACTTAAGAATATGAGACTCACTCGGAATGTACTATCGCAACATATAAACTTGGAAAATAGGGTGAACACCAGTGAAAGATAGGGGTAAGTCCAACTCATATGCTACATCTCTAAGTCGCTACAATATCTTAAAAGGACCAACATACCAAGGGTTGCACCTCCTCCCAAACCTTATCCCCTCCTTCATGGGAGATTTTTATAGAACCACCAGATCACCAACCTAAACTTTAAGGCTCAAAGCTTACGGTCCGCATAACTCTTATACCAGTGCTAAGTTGCCAACAAGATATCCTGAATCATCTGTACCTTATTCAAAGAATCATGCAGTAGGTTCGTTATCCATAGACTAACCTCAGAAACATCAAACCACCTGATTGTAGACCTATATTGCCTACTATAAAATGCCTTGAATGGAGCCATCTGGATACTCAAGTAGTAGCTGTTATTATATGCAAACTCTACAAGGAAGAGAATTTGTCCCGCTAACCATCAAAATTGATAACACAGGCCTGCAACATGTCCTTGAGAACCTAAATGGCCTTCTCTGACTGACCACTAATCTGAGGGTGAAAAGTTGTTCTAAGCTAAACCTGAGTACCTATCATGTAAGAAAATATAATATATTATAAATACATAGTACAAGAAAATAATAAAAAGTATTAAAATGAGACTACCATAGAATAATGCTACAAATAATAAAACCGACCCAATAGACCTTATTGAAACTACAAGAAACAGACACTACAAACACATCACTAGGAATCCTAACAAGATAATCAAAACAAAGCACGCCTAACTACTAATCAGAATACAAACCTACCTACTATCCTTCTATGCTAATATGCATCTGATGTGTCGGTAATTTACGATAATTGTGTGCTTAAAACATTTGAGTTTTTATTGTTCTTAAGTATTTTTTATGAGATATGATGGTATTTTATATGTTTATACAGATAAAGGTTGTGGAAGAAAATATGGAATTAAAGTGAAAAAAGAGTCAAGACACTGAGTTATTAGTAAATCATGGGCCATAGATATATTCCATAGTCCGTCGTTTTGTTCGTGGAAGTGACGTAGAGATTGGGAAATTTCAAGGCAAAATCTACAAGGGAATCGACGGACCGTCATAAGGATTGTGAAACTGTTCTATTTTATTGGTTTTTGAAGACAAAAATCCATGGATCAGCGGCAATAACGATGGATTGTGGAATGGTTCATGTGTACTCGATGTAATTTGGGCATAACGATGGATCATAGACTCCATTTCACAGTCTGTGGACTCTGTTCCATAGCCTATTGTTTGCTTACTTACTTTATTTTTTTAGTTTGATTTGTCTATGATTTTGTATAGATTATAAATTCTTTCCTTAGGTTTTATTTAAAAGGTTCGACACTTTTGATATTGTTTTGAATTTTGTTGAATACTTGTGAGCACTTTGACATTGTTCTTGAGATTATTCAAAGATTTATTTCATACATCTCCATTATTCTCTGGTTTTGCTAATTGGTGATTGTAAGTATTATTATTCTAAATTTTATGCAAAATGTTGATTCTATTACCATGATTCTGAGTGGCTTAAAACTCCCACAACTAGGGTTGTGGTAAGCTTGATGTATTAGCAATCTATGTAAAAGTACTTAGTAATTCTAAACTGGTGTGCATGCATGTATTGTTATTACCTTTGTATTTTGTTGCTTTTTAGTGATTGCACATGTTAAAAACCTCCTTAAGGATTACTTTCTTGGGAGAGAGGTAGGAAACAGGAAGAGAGAATAAACAATAGAGATCAGGAGCCACCAACCTCCATCTAATGACTTGAGCCATGATAGAGATTGTCTATATGGGGTGCAAGGCAAGGGTTAGTATGGGAAACACTCTAAGACAAATATACACTTAATAGGGCTGAGAGGCGTTAGGTGTACCTAACTTATCAGACTTTGCATGCTAAGCACTGAAATAGGTACTAGTATGAAATACCTAAGAAGTTATAAAATCATGGGGATTGCATCCCTAGTGTCTTAAAATAGTTATTAACTCTTAATCAATAATTAATATTATTAATCATTCTTTAGTTACTGGTTTATTCCCCCCTTCGGAAGTAGTACTATCAAGTTGACTTTCTTCTAATAGACTTATCTTTTGTCATATTCCCTGCGGGATCAACCCCAATCTTTTTTGGGTTCTATATTTGCCAGAAACCACTTTATACTTTTTAATGGATATGCAAGTTTGGGCGCATCAAAATTTAGTACCTTTACTAGGGAATACGACTTAGAAATAATCTTTTGGAATTTTTTCAACTTTTAATTGTTATTTCCTAATTTTACTTTTATTTTTATTTTTGTTTAATTCAGTCACAATGTATCACCATTGATCTTTGGCGTATTTATATGCTTTATTGCCATTAAAGTCCTATATTTTATCTTAGTTTTGAGAGAAATTACGTGTTTTATTTGTTACTTTTACTAAACCACATGATTAGTCTATTTCAGGGACTATTTGGAGCCTACGTGGATGAAAACCAAGAGGAAATAAAAGTCGGGATGAATGGAGATCATCCGAGGAAGATATGATGAGAAATAAGCTGACACAAGGCGAAGAAAGACCATTACGATTGTTATCACGTCATGACATAAGTCATGATGGGCTACTGTTTTAGCCTGGAAACTCCATCACAATTGGGATCATGTCGTGATCCCCTATAACTTTTTTGAAAATCCATCTTCTTTTAGGTTAAGTTAAGGGAAAAAGGGTAATTCCATGTGGCAACTATACAACCCTTGTTGAGGCAGTTTTGAGAGCAGTTTTCAATAGTTTTCACCATTGGAAATAGTCTTTTTCATTGTTGGAAGTACTCTTTAGAAGGAGGACTTTTAATCTAGGGAAAGATCTTGGATCCGCAGTTGAGGCCGGAGAACAATTGTGTACACTTTGCTTCTCCGTTATTTATATATTTTTACTTTCTTCTTTGAATGATTTGTTGTGATTATTCCATGTATATGTGGAACTAATTCTTCTTGTTCTACGGTTTGGCATAAACTAGCAAGATGATTATTTAGTTATATATTATTTGATTTGCGAGACTTATCATATAATTGGCCTTATGTTTCTATGCATAGTATCTTACTACTTCGCGACTATTAAGATAAACTTATAAACCTGAAAGTGAACTAATCAGGAATCTAAAGGGTAGAACGAGAAATGTAAGGAGTAAGTTCATATATAAATTATACCAAGGTTGGATAATTGAATACGATTTGAAACTAATACATGATCGTGTATTTAGTGCCTTACTTGGTTAAATCGGGAAGATAATGATAATGTGTTTATGTTAAGTCATCACAACACATGTCGATCGAAATAGTTGTGTGATTATATAAATAGTGAGTAGAGGACTATCAATCCCTAGTCATAAATTCAACCCCGTAATCAACAATTAGAGAGATAATGACATTGATGGAAAATCTAGATTATATACAAATGTGTGCAAGGTCATAGCCCTTGAACGGTTGCTTATATTGACAATACTTGACTGTTTCATCCCAAGTCTCATTTACATATCTTTAGTTACATTAGAATAATACAAACTATCAATTCCTTCTATTGTTACATTTAATTGCATATATATATTGAGTTCCTTATAATAATTACTTATGAAACTAATTCACAATTCCAAGTCCCTGTAGGTTCGATATCCGGATCAAAAGAGCCACTATATTGCTTGTTAGATCATGTACACTTGCGTGTGTGCTGGGAAGCCCCAATAAGTTTTTGGTGTCGTTGCCAAGGACTTGGCAATTAGTAAAGTTTTGTTGATTCTGATTTCCACCCCATGAGAAATTTAGGTGGTTTCTCCAACTCGCATTGTAACTGTTAATCATCGTAATCCACTCTTCAGCAAACAATACAACCCTCATAATGGTGATGACGAAAATCAACTTATTAACATGAATGCTTCCCTACAAGTCCTTGTTCAGCAGCAAGCTCTGGTTCGGGGTAAGGTATAAGCCCTAGCTCTAGCTCTAGCTCTAGCTCTAGCTCTAGCTCAAGCTAGGGTTAGGGATAGCGCTAAGGATAAGGCTAAGGAAGTGGCCTTAGATAAATCTCAATCTCAGATTGAAGCTGAAGCTCGAGTAGAAGTGCAACTCTTAGATGAAGCCTATATTGCAGCAACTTCGAGGTTACAACACATTAATGTCCTACCCCAGCCTGTTTG
>JBDJHY010227532.1:0-11084 GCA_039654485.1 Withania somnifera
CTCATACATTGGCACCTGATGACTTAATGGGATATAAACTGAGTTATCAGCCTGCGACTGCACCAGAAAAGAATTCCAAATCTTCACCAAGGGGATCAAAATTAATCAGGCATGGATTTAAACAAACCAAATATGCACACAACATTGAAATGACCTTAAAAACCTAACAGAATTGTTATAACAGTCATTAGAGGTCATTTTCATGAAAAGAACCCCCAAACCAAATTCAACCAAATGAGGCAATCTTTAGACTTCTTGCAATCATACCCAAAATGATCCCGGAGACCTCGGGTAGAGAACGACAAATCCTACTAGACCAAAATCACCATTCTAGAGATAATAGAAGCTTTAGAACCCAATTATAACACTCTAATCACTACATTCTTTCTTTGATCTAATTCTCAACCCTAAATGAACTAAATTTCCAAAAAATAGCTCAAATGTAACACAAAAACCCTATAACATGAACTGAAGGTCCCTCATTGACAAAGTTGGTATTATAGAGCTAACAGAACTATTGGAATTGAATTCTAAGAGTATTTACTAAGAGTTCACTCTCAAGTTCCACTGTTCTAAAACTTACACTAAGATAACAGGCAATCGAGCTTCTAGGGCATTGAACTACTAGTCCAAGAAAGTCATTAGTGACTTGGGGTAACTACCAAATGTCTCTAAATATGGGAAATGGTAGAAATCGAGAAAATGAAAAAATGGGTCATTACATGGACTTTTATAGATTAATAACTATAAATGGGTTTCCTTACTTATATGTATACCTATGCAACAACAACTCAGCAGTACGACAATATTTTCATAATGTAAATAAAATAAGGTTTTCAACTTTCACATGGTTACATCTTGCATATTGTTGGCACTAAGGTGGGGAAGACCCCTGGTATGAGAAGGCACTATTCATATTTACTTTTTTAGCATCCCTATGCATTATGTCTATAGTTTGTAATTTCCAAGCTTAAAGGGGGATCCACAATGTATTTTTTGTACCTACGATAGGATAGGGTGGGAAGTAGGTTTTTATGTGTTTTTATACAATGCTTTTATGGGAGGCATTTGGGTTATTAGTTATTTTGTACTTTATCTATATTCATGATTATGCCTTATTACTTATGGTCACCATTGACTGTCGAGATATATTTTCTCCAACTACTTTCAGTCCTATGAGATAGTTGATTATTTCGGTATGATGGTCGTGCTTAGACTACCTGTTTGGTTCCTGTACTTTCTTTTTATGAGTAGTAGCTAGCATCTATTTTTCTTACCTCTTGTTGTCTTTATTAGTTAGTTTTATTTTCTTACTTATAATTATTGGCCTGCTTTACATCCCTCATAATTTCCCTACTTGTATTTTATTTTATCTTGGTCTGTTATAATGCCTACTAGGTAATCATGTTTGGTACTCATGTTGCACTTCTATACCATTTTGTGGTGCAGATATAGATATGGGTTATAGAAGGTGATGTGAATAATCTGGGTGAATTTTCTGATCTGCAGAGGTTATGGTGAGATTTGATGTTCGATTTGATTGTGGCTTACTTACTGTTATCACCTACTCTAGTTTGTTCATAGAAGGACTTGTGTAGTAATTTTCATAGGATTCATACTTTTATACATCTCTCTTTTGGATACTTTATTTATCAGCTACGTATTCTATTGATACTAGGTTTTGGGATTTGAGTTGTGTATATCTATTTTAGCTTTTATTGTTGTATATATTTCGACTATGCTATTCAATTCTTGTTGTTTGTGAGCATTTATATCGCGTTGCAAGTAGCTCTGGGATGTAGTGACAGGTTTTTCTATAGGAGGGCTGTAGATTCTATCATGACCCAAAATTTGGGTTGTGACAGAGTGGTATCAGAGCCTGGTTCACCAGTCTCTTTGGCACTAGAGAAAGTACGTAGTAGAGTCCTGTAGATCTATGCTTGACATCCGCATCTAATATTTGGGAGGCTATAGGGTGTCTTAGTAAGGCTTTCATCTATTTATTTTTTCATGCATTAACACTTATACTATTTTTAAGAACTAACTTTGTCTTCACTCTTTCGTAGATAGTATGTACCCGAGGTTCATTCACTGTCAGAGAATCTCCCCCACTAGGTCAAGAGAAGGTAGGGGTGACGCTCATAGAGATTTACAGTTTTGTTGAGTTAACTGGTATTATCGCCGGTTTGTTCATGATTTTTTTGTCTATAGCATACCTATAGACTAGACTAATGCGGAAGGATGTGCCATTGCAGTGGTTAGCTAAGTGTGAGTCTAGCTTTTTTAGGCTGATGTAGTTGCTGACTACCACCCTAGTTCTTGCCTTTCAACTTGAGGGTTAGCCCTATTCAGTATATTTTGATTCTTTGGGTATTTAGTTAGATTGTTTTGACTTCAATGGAATCATGTTATAGCTTATGCATTGAGGAAGCTGAAGGGTCATGAGTGAAACTATCCTACCCATGAGTTAGAGTTGGAGGATATACCTTTTACGCTTAAGATCTGGAGGCACAATCTTTATGGCATCCATAGTGAGATTTATACCAATCACCGTATTTTGTAGTATATCCTGAGTCAATGGGAGCTTAATTTGAGGTTGTAAAGGTGGGTTGATCCCTTAAAGACTATCATTTAAGTATCCTTTATCACCCAGGTAAGGCTAATATGGTCGCAGATCCCTAGAGCCTCAACGTTGTGAGTATAGGTAGACTAGCTTTTATCTTTGCTCATGAGGGGCCATTGGCTCAGGACATTTAGTCCTTGGCAAATATAATGGTTAGATTGGATATTTCAGAGCTAGAGAAGATTGTCGCCATATTGAGGATAGATCATCCCTAATTGATTAGATTTGGCAGCGCTAATACAAGGATCACTATTTGGTTCAGATGAGAGAGAGGGTTTTGAGTGGTGATTTTAGTTGGGCCTCACTGGATTCTGATGGTGTGTTATGGGTTAATGGATGCCTAGCCATTCTAAAAGCTCATGACTTGATTCAGCCTCTATTTCGTGAGTCTCACTGCTCCAGATATTCTATCCATCCGTGTGTCTCATATATATACTACAATTTGAGACAACATTACTATAAGTGAGGCATGAGGAGAGCTATAGAAGCCTTTGTGTATCTGTGTTTGAACTATAAGCAAGTAAATTTTGAGAACCTAATACTGGGTGGTGAATGTAGAGTCTTCCTATTTCTTAGTGGAATTGGGAGTAGATTATTATGGACTTCATTTCGGGCCTTCTCCATACATCTAGGTGCTACGATTTTATTTGGGTCATCATGGATCAATTGACCAAGTCAGCTTATTTCCTACCGACGTACTCTTCTTGGGGCAAGGCAAGACTAGACGAGTTGTATTTTCGTAAGGTGATTAGTCTTCATGGTGTACCAGTTCTATTATAGATGATCAAGGCATATAGTTTACCTTACAGTTTTAGAGGTGATTCAGATAGAGATAGGTATTGAGGTTGCCTGATTACATCATTTCACCCTTAGACTGATGGGTAATCCTAGAGGGCTATTCAGGTACTTCAGGATATGTTGCAGACCTATATTTTCTTTATTTTAGAGGGTTCTGGATAGACATTTGGTCTTAGAGGAATTTTCATATAATAACAGATATCAATCCAAGATTCAGATGGTACCTTTTGAGGCCTTGTATGGTTGGCGTTAATGATTGCTTGTTTGTTAATTTTATGGTGGAGAGGTTCAACCCAAGAGTTTTGATTAGCTTTGTGATTCTGTGGAATGGTTCAAAGGTCTTTAGGATAGGCTTCGGGCAGTGCAGAGCATCAAAAATTACAATGCAAATAGTATACTTTGGCCCCCAGAGTTTAGTATTGGTGATATGTTTTTCCTTCATGTGTCGCCCATGAAGAGCATTATGAGGTTTGCTAGGCAGGGTAAGCTTATCCTCGGGTTAAGTCGGCCTTATTAGATCACATAGAGGGCTTGAGATATTGCCTACATGTATTCCATACCTTTATAGTTGGCTATAGTTCATTCGGTATTCATGTAATTATGTTTCTCCGGTATATGTCAGACCTATCCCATGTGCTTCACCGATGTTAGGTTGTAGATTAATGACAAATTGACATACATTGAGGAGACAGAGGCCATTATTGACAGGAATGCAAGGAGGCTCAGATCTATAGATATTCAAGTAGTGAAGGTTCATTAGGGGTGTCGACCAGTTAAAGAGGCTACATGGGAGACAAAGTATGACATAAGGGCCAATATCCACATCTGTACGAGCCTTCAGGTACTACTTTTTCCACGAATTTTGAGGAAGAAAGTCTTATTTAGTGGTTGATGTTGTAGTGATCCATTTGGTCATTTAATAGCATTTCAGTTACTTCAGTGTTTAGAGCTTTTTTTATCTTCCCCAATTCATTTATGACTTTCTAGGACTATTAATTTGGTACCCTGACAGGTTTATATCTCATTTTCCCTATTTTGAAGGCCTATCCTTAAAATGGTAGAACTTGAGAGTAAATTCTTAGTAAAAGTGCATAGAGTCAAATTTCAAAAATTTCTTTAGCTACAGAACGCTGAATTTGTTATATTTGGCCATTAATTCATTTCCCAAAGTTTTTGTTTTGAGGTTGATATTCTTTGTGAAAAACCAATTCAACCGAAATTTATTTATGAGCCTAGTAGGTTTTTAGTGATGGAGCATCAGATCAATATTCTAACACTTCCATAAACTTTGGAATGTGGATTTTTTGCTAGTGGAGTCATTGGTTTTCTTCCAGAGATGTCTGGGATGGTTTTAACTGTGTTTGTGGATGGTTGAGAAATTGTCTCTTTTTTGTTCCAATGGTCTTTTCTTTCAACGACCTCATATGGTTATTTCAACGATTCTATTAAATATGAAAGGTCATTTTAACACTAGTAGCACAGTTGATTGGTTTAATTTTTGCTTGGAATGCTTGCTCTAGACTGTTTAGAGCTTTTCCTTTTAGTTGTGGGAAGTTGCAGGCTCAGATCACCCCAGCAAGGAGTTTGGTTGCCCTTGCGATGTCTCCCCATTTATAAGGGGTGCTCCTCGTTGTAGCTGCCCTAGCAAGAAAAGGGTCTATCCTGGGGATGCTTTTCTTGAGGTGCAAGGGTTGCCCCTAAGCCTATTTTCAGCCCTTGCGTGAGTCATCCCAGCACCCTCACCCCTTCACCTCAGCGACCCTAGGCATAGAAGGCTAGGACAGCTGCAACAAGTTTTTCCCCAGCAACCAACGATCTCTCCCTGCGACCATATGACTGGCATCTATAAATAATCCTTTCTCCTTCATTTCTCCATTTCCAACTTAAGTTCCTTCATTATGTGACTGGAAATTTCCCTTGATTTTTACCACTTTTTAGTAGGTGATAAGTGTTTAATTTCTAGATTTTTTGAACTTAATTTCTGCTCACTCCATCGTCATTATTAGGTTAATTTTATACCATGTGTTCCTTGATATGGGTTCTATTTTTCTAGTTTTGAGCTTTTTCAAATGTTTCCACGGTGTTTCAAGGATTTCATCACAAATTCAAGGTTTTTACTATTTCCCAGGTAGGCGGGGTTTACATTTCTTTAGACTGGGTTACTATCAAATGCTTGTGTGGTATGGCTAGTTGTGTGGGGTGTTTGTTAGGTCGGAAACATTATCTTAATAACTTATCTCCCGGTTACTTACCTTCAACAGTCCTGTGGAGGGACATAGAGGGTATTGGGCTATATGTAGCTGTCCTGACCTTGCTGTGGGAGGCCTTGGACGTGTTGAGCAATTATATGATTGGTCAGTGAGTTGAGTTCTTAGTTGGTGGCCTCTGGCTTATCCTAGTCTCTTTTATGTTTTTGATGCTATCACACATTTTAGATTTTGAGCATTTGTAAATTAAGCACGGGCCATCCCAGAGATATTGTAAAAAGGGATTATTAACAGACTTAAATAATCTGGGAATTTTCTTGCTTAATAACTATAAAAGGGTTTAATTACTTATATATATACCTATGCCACAACCATTTAGCGGTATAGTGATATTCTAATAATGTAATGGAATAAAATTTTTAACTGTCACAGGGTTACATCTTGCATACTGTTGGCACTAATGGGGCATGAACCCCACTGATTGGCACTATTGGCACTGGTTAGTACTATTGGAACTATCGAGGCGGAGCCTCTGAGGCGCGGACCCCTGGTACAAGATGGAGCTATTCAGAGTTACTTTTTCAATAGCCCTATGTATTGATTCCACTCATGTTGTTTGTACTTTTCGGGTTTAAGGATTGAGTCATGGTGAGTTTTATTTTGTTTGCTATTTCGATTTAGCTAGTCCTTAGGAACAGCGTAGCAATGGATAATTCAAAATATGGCCCTATTCCAGGGGACAAATCAAGACCTATTCATTCTTTCTCAGACTCTCCTAGCAGTGTTTGTGCCTAGCGGCATGATGGGGCGTCAGGTAGCTTTCTTTGTATTGCTCCTGCTTGTACTCAGTGGTCTCATAGGGGGCCATTTGGGCTATTACTTCCTCCTTTATTTATTTTAAAATTATGCCCTATTACTTACGATTACTATCGACTATCGTATTTGGCTATAGTATATTCATCTGGAGTTCAAGTACGTGTTCTCAAACTATTTCCAATCCTAAAAGATAGTTGATTATTTCGGTACGATGATTATGCTTAGACTACATGTTCAATTCTTGTACTTTCTTTCTTTTAATAGTAGCTAGCATCTTTTCTTCTTACCCATTACAGTATTTAGAAGTCATTTCCTTACTTGTATTTTATTTTATTGACCTATTTTGCGTCCCTCACCTTTGCCTTAACTTGTATTTTATTTTAGCCCAGTTGGCCTACAATGCCTACTGGGTACCATTGTTTTCTACTCATGATGCACTTTTCTACCCTTTTTACGGTGCAGATATCGGTAGCGATTATTGGAGGTGATGTGATCATTCTATGTAGATTTTCTGATCTTCTGAGACTACGGAAAGCTTTGACGTTCGAGTTGATTGTGGGATCTTCGTTGTTATCACCTGCTCTATTTTTTTCATGGAAGGCCTTGGGTTGTACTTTTCTTAGGAGTTGGACTTCTATATATCTCTCTTTCAGATACTCTATTTAGCAACTCTATATGCCATTGACACCAGGTGTTGGGATTTGGGTTGTGTATTTCTATTTTTGCTTCCAGTTTTGTATATATTTCAACTATTAAAATTTTTTTTTGTTGTTTCGAGCATTTATGGCCCATTACAAGAAGCTCCGGGAAGTAGGGAAATGCTTGTCTACAAAAGGGTTGTAGACACCATCATGACTCAAAATTTAGGTTGTGATATGTCGGCGGTTGAGTAATGGCTAGAGGAGTAATAGTCGGCTGAGCATCCCTACTATCCCCTTCGAATCTGCTGGCAGAGGGTATCGAACAGCAGAAATAGCTCGAATATACACCATATTCAACAGAGTGAAGCCACAGTGAGTCTTTTAGTATTTGTACGATTATCAACGCTCAACAAGAATTACGATATTAAAGCTTTCCTACAGTACCCCATAGCCTCCTGAAGATTGGATACAGACTTCAAAGCATTGACCCACAGGACTCTACTAGGTACTTTCTGTAATGCCAAAGAGACCAGTGAACCTAGACTCTGATACCACTCTACCACGACAAAAATTTTGGGTCATGTTGGCATCTATAACCCACCTATCAGCTAGTCTATCAATACATCCTAGAGATATACGCAATGGGCCATAACCTCTCATATCTATCAACAGGAAGTAAAATAACAGAAATAAACCAACAACAAGATGAGATATAAAAACAACCCATCCTAAAACCTGGTGTTAATATCATGTGAAGATACAAATCAGAGTATCCAAAAGTGATATATACATGTATATGAAAAAGATCCTCATAAAAGTAATACTACACAAGGCCTGCCATGAGACAACATAATGCAGGCTACAACAACTGTAAAGAATGATTAGCTCAAACTCAAATGCTCACTGTAGTCTCTGTGGGACAACAATCTACCCAGCAAGATAATGTTGTCTTCAATGATCCATACCAATATTTGCACCATGAAAATAGTAAAAAAGGGTAATATGAGTACCAAAACATGAGTAGCCAATAGGAATCATAGGCCAACTGAGCTAAAGTAATGTAAAAGTAAAGTAACTGCGAGGAAAGTAAATAGATCAATAAGACCAGGCAAGTAGTATAAAACTAATTATGCAACCAGTGTGGTACAATGTAAATATCCTGTCTATGAATAATCGAAGGGAAACTATGACATATGAACGAGTAAATTTATGAACTACTAAAGCATAGGAACATCAAACTATCACATCGTATATGGAGCGAACCACAGAAAGTGTACCTGAACTCCAGCACAACGCAACCAACAATAAAAATGGATAAATACAGGTAACAGAAGCGTAAGCGTAAGGGAAAGAAGATGACAACTAATATCCAAGTAGTTCCTCATCCCACTTCTCGATACATAAGAAAAAAAACAAACATATCCTACCTGGCACCCCATCTCAATGATATGCACAACCAATTCAAACAAAAATTCACTATGACTCCCCCCTTAAGCCCGGTGAGCACAAAAAAAGTGAACAAGATGAATGTACGAGGCCCATAAACCAAGATGAACAGCAAGGCCCAAATTTCTAACTTTCTACACAAACCCTCAAAATGAGGCCAGACACCTCTGGAAGTGTGCTAATGAGTAAACTAGCCCAAAATCAACCTTGTAGACTTAAGAAGCATAAGAATTCCTATCCAATGCTCTGATAACTAAAATCCCACCCCGACTCCAAAATGAACTCCCGACTTAACTAAAATTCAACAAAACAGTTCAAACTCAAAACTGAATATCCCAGGACATGAACAAAAGGTACAACCGTACAAAAGTTTAAATTCTAGACCTAACAAAAGAGTCAAAATTCTTATTTGACACTTTGATCACAAAAGAGCCAACCTAGGATCTAAAATGAACTTCTATTGAGCTGAATTTAGATAATTTACCTCAAACTTAAAGAGGGAACTCTTATACATGAACTAATGGTATAAATAGACCAAATTTGATATTTGGATATAACAAACCTATCGGAATCCTATTTCAGGTGCATTTAATATGAATTCACTCTCAAGTTCAATAAATTCAAAGTTAAGCCTTCAAAATGAGAAAGTGGGATAACAAGTTATAGAACTACCAGGGAACCAAACTAATGGTCTCAAAAAGTCATAAATGGCTTAGGGCAGCTAACAAAAAGGTCTAAAGTCCAAAGAAACTTAAAGGCAAGTAAATGACCACGCCAGTCATTACAGTTTATGGTTATAGTGTTCTATCACCTAGGCAAAGAAAACAAGGTACATTTAGGGGAACGGGAGGGAGGTATGGATAATACTATGGACATCATGGTCAAGCATGGGATCAATATGATAACTATGGAAACAATGATGTTCATGGGGGTAGATCTATGGGTATAACCTCTATTAAGGTTACCCTTCCCACGTTCAAAGGGAAAAGTGATCTGGAGGCTTTTATCAGTTGGTAGGTGACTTCTGATAGGATCCCCCATACCAATGAGTTGTTCAAAATGAAGAAGGTATCACATTCTACAACTTAATTTTAAGGGTTTGCCTCGAGTTGGTGGGAATCTACTAAGAGGAGGCAATAATTTGATAACTTGAAACCCATTCCACCTTTGGAAGAGTTGAAGGATATTATGAGTGAAAAGTATGTTGTGGGTCCTTCCAAAGGAATGACTCACTAGGTTATAAAACCTTAAGCACAATAATGAGTTTGACAAGTTATTTTTGTTTCTTGATACCCTAGAGGAGGCTTGTCATACCAAATCTCATTTCAATAGTGAGTTGAATTATGAAATAACTTCCAAACTGTTCCTTGCCAAATTTAAAGAGAAATAATACATGTTTAAGTGTTCCATCAACACTGAAAGGTCCCTCGAAGAGGTAAAAAATTTTATCAAAAAAAACTTCTCATATTCTAGTTCTTGGGAGAAAATCAAGGGTAAAATGCAATCATCCTATACTTGGTACAATAATAAGGACTTTAAGAAATCAATTTAGAAGAATCTTTCTTGGAGAGGAATTCCCTCAATGCTCCAATGGAAATTAATAAACAAGTTCCAACATGAATAGTAAAAAGAATTCCATTATTTCAAATGTCAACGATGGGGTTATCATATCAGTGAGTGACTAAACCGAAGGAACACCATTCTTCAAAAAGGGAGGAACTACTATATAGATATAGTGGAGGGTGATGAGGAGATTCATGAGGAAGACTAGAATTCGGAGATTGAAGAAAAGAGAGATGAGCAACAATAAGTTAATAGGGACATCATAGTCCCAATGGCCTAATGTTTAAAATTCCTATTGAGGATTCATGGATTCAATCAGGATAGCTTACAGTTAAAATTATATGGTAATGAGAGTATGATTAGCAAGGCAACGGATAAGCATAGCAAAAGGTAAAATCTGTTTTAAACAAAATGGCTCACCAAGGAAACTACTTTATATTTAGTAATTAATAGTGGTATTTATGTTAATGTTTCAAGAACAACAATAGTTGAATTCTTAAAGTTTCCCACTACTCGACATGCCACTCCTTACTATCTTTAATGGTTTAGTAAACGTGATGAATTCAAGGTACATCGCTAAGTGTTGAACAAGATAAAAAAATGGAAACTACCAAGATGATATTTAACATGATGTATTTCCAATACAAGCATGCCATGTCCTACCTAGAATGCCTTTTAATGCAACCAGTCCAGAAATCATAATGAGAGGACCAACAAATATTCTTTTGAAATGAATGGTAGGAAGTATTTTCTTAATATTATGACACCTTCTCAAGATCATAGTATGTAACAAAAGATTCAATCATTGAAAGAAAAGAGAGTAGTAAAAAGGTAGGACATGTAGTAGGGGAGGTTGGTGTATGAGATGAAAGGAGGGAGATGAAGGGGAATGGTGTCACGACCCAATTTCTCAAGTCATGATGGCACCTACTATACCCAAGTAGGAGAACCAAACCCTGTAGTCCGTAGCCGAAGCGGAGGACTACTACA
>JBDJHY010227552.1:0-11084 GCA_039654485.1 Withania somnifera
TATATATATAATTGAAAATTGCAAGATGAAATAGTTACTCAAGTCATTTTGTATTGTACTCCATCCATTTCAATAAACTTATTCTACTTTTAGCTGTTTAAACAAAAAATATATTGTTTTCTAAATTCAAAAATAATTTACTTTAATTATTTTATTTTATCTTTAAAGAGAAATTTTATGTTATACATGTTCAAAAGTTTTATATTCATTATACAGATGTCATAATATATTTTAGATTACGCATTTTAACTTTTTTTTTTTAATTCTCTGACTCTTTCTAAAAGAAAATTACACTCACAATCAGTATATAAAACTTAGCTCCATATAGAAATTGCAGAACCAAGAAAACTAAGTACAATGTAATCTACTCTAAGACTAAAACAAGATTAGCAGGTAATCAATCCTACACACAACAGTAATAAATGTTTAAATTCTTTAAATTAGGTAAATGAAATGGAGTAATTAATGATATATTGACTCATTTGCCTCAGCTTAATCTGTACAGTCTGCAAGACTGTGACAGTTCAACTACATATTTGTTAAATTTTTTATTTTAGTTTCTTTTTTTGGATAAAAATAGGAATCTTGTTTTTCTGCGAGTAATCTGTATGGTAATACTTATTTTAATTATTATTTTAAATTTTAATCATATCTTATTCATGAATTCATTTTTATATGATTATAAAAAATCTCATTTTACAAACTTGTTTGATGTAGTCGAGTCTTTTTTCGAGCTTTGTGTATAGAATTTTTTTTAATATATTGGACTTTCTTTACAGTTGAAACGTTACTTTTTTCTATTTTTTATCTTTTTTTTTCTTAATAATAACATGACTCGTCATTTATATTGTAAATTTATTCTTTAAATTATTAATATATAAATTATCAAATAATAATAAATAATATAATATATCAAAATATTATATTTATTAATCTAATATAAATAATGAAAATACGTGTAATTAACATCTGTAAAAAGATAATGAAGAGCAGCTGTAACTTACATGACGTTGGGGTTAAATAATATAAGCTGTTATATTGGTTTCTTTGATTATTATTTCCTGGTGTCTAATTTTTATATCTCAAGAAGAAAAAAGAAACCAAAACTTTGCGCTTATCTTTTCTTTAATAGCTTAAAAAGGAAATAAAGTATAATTAGTAAGATACCATGAAATAAATATCAAAGAAATTAACTAACATTTTAATAGTAATTAATAATTAAATTTGTACTGAATCCAATAATTTTTTATGCGTTATGCAGGTAATATATATACAAATTTATTAAAATTTTCATAAAAGATAAAAATTTAAACCCATAATGTTTTAAATTAAACTACCTTCAATATTAACAATCTTAAAAGAGCAAATTCATAAAATTTAAATTCAACAACTTATTCATCTTTAGAAAAATAGTTTGAGGGATCCATTTGACCAAATTTCAAAATAGTCGTTATAAAAAAAAAAACTATAAATCTAGAAGTACACATAATATACCAATTACCACCCCCGAGTTTAATTATTTTGAATTTAAAATTATGTTGAAATTATGTCAGTCAAAAAGACATTTTTTAATTTACCTTAAAAGAAGTAACATTTTCTTTTTGTTTTGTTTCGGTATTTGATATTTATTTTAAGGCTTGATATATTTAAATTTTTATTAAATAAATTTATTTTATTAAGGTAAAATAATTTCTATACTGTCAAAGTTCAAACTCAAAATTTAAAATCATTGATCAGGAATAGAGCAGTATGAACAAAGCAATCAATTATGATGTATGGTGGGATTGCTCTATTCTTAATCAAATGTCTCGAAAAAAAATTATATTGGGTTGTCACCTTCTTAATAGACCCCTGCATTGCGCGATTCAGATTTAATCGGGACCGAAGCTTTCAAACAATGAGTGGAAAATAAATAAAAAAACTCGATCAATTATGCTACACAATCTTGATGTTTTTAATCCAATAAGTTTTACAAAAATCTTTAGTCCTGACATATTTATTTTCTGTCCTGGTAGTTTAGTAATTAAAAAAAAAAAAATTATGACATTGTTTATTTATTTTCTGAGTCTGCTTGCAAGTGTTACAATATGATTTTTGAGTCTTAAAACATGTACTGTATATCTAATTACCCCAAATATATTTGAGAAACAATTTTATGTATAATCTAATCTCTTAATTTAAATTTATCTTTTTAATTTCGGAAACATCTAAGTCCGATTGCTGTTGTCACACTGAATCCTATGATTATGATATAAAATATAGTTTATGACTTTTTAAAAAATTAATTAAGAACTTAAGTTGTTTTGTGATAGTACAATAAATTGTCTCATTTGCCGACCAGAAATCTTTGTTCTAATTAATAATTTACTACTATAACAATGCAATCATGTGTGTCAAAGTCAAATTTATTTCCTTAATTTTTGGAATTAAGGATACATTAATTTAGTCAACTGACATAAATGATTTGATATAAGTACTTATGATTTTATAATACTCATAAGAGAATACAAAATAGCACTACAACATTGCTGGAGTAGTTGAGGAATTAAATCATATTAAAGAAAGTGTGCCCCAGGAATTAAATCTTTCTGCTGGAATATTTATAAATTTATTGTAATTATTAGCCGTTTCATTGCTTATATACTATGTCAAATTTGTATTGTTAATTTATTAATAATTAATGGTGATACACTTCTAAGCAAATTCGAATATAACATACTTTCAACATAAAAGGACAAACGCAAGTTCCAATTATATTATAGTTTAAACATGTTTTATTTCACGAACCTATCTTTCGGATTGAATTAAGTTCGGTGTTTATTTTCTTATCATAAAATCATAGCCAATTTATCTCATGTTAAACATCCATATTGTACTATCAATAATATATAATTAAAAAAAAAACACATAATATTACATAGGATACCATCAACTCAAGAAAAAGATTTGATGTCCAACTCTAATTATTTTTTAATAAAAGATAATACAAAAACTCCAAGTAAGTCATCTTTATATAAAATCCTAATTGAAGAGTAGCTTAAAATTATTTTTTTATTTAAATTTTCATTCACGAACTTTATTTCTTTTTGTCCAACTATAACAACTCCCAACTATCTTTCTCTTTTTTACTTAAATTTAAATTCCTTTTTTAGCAAAAAAAAAAAAAAAAGAGATCGTTTTTTTCTCCTTTTCTTTTTCTTTCTAAATCTCAATCAAATATTTATCCAGACGCTCTCATACCTAGAAAAGAGCATGACTAAAATAAAATTATTTTTAATAAATCTTCAGTTAAATAACAAGATAATGGATAGTATTTTCGAAATAAGCCTACTACAAACAACTTCTAGTACAACTTATGCAACAAAATTTTACTACATACTATCCCTCTTATACTAATAATACACATCCTCCATACTTTCTTTATCTTGGACTATATCCTCGATATAGTCAATTATGCTCAATTGATATATGAGAAAAAGGCATGACTAATATATGTTCAATTTAGGAAAACTCTACCATAAAAGGTGTAGATTCTAGATCTAGAATCATAGAAGGAACTAATCTCTCCATAACCAAGAAAATTAATTAATCATCTAGGAAATGATTAAAATCTCATTATAAAGTAAGACATTGACACTTGGACATACTTTCTACCATGTCAAGGTTGTGAAGAGACTTTTCATCTACTTTACTAGATTTAGAATATTAACAAACACTCAAGTAGTTCCAAAAAAAAAAAAAACAAATAACAAATAACACATAACACATAAAAAATATACTAAATACTAACATATGTTTTGGATATATATAATACTTCTTTCCTTTTTTCTGCTTGTGGATCTTTCGCATAATTGATAATGACATGAATATAGTTTATAAGCTTGTATTAACGACATACATAAAGCATTCAATTATTTGATTCAAAATAAATGTCAATTATTACTTGTAGTTACGGAACAAGATCCATTGCCTATGACTAAAAGTATCTTTTCTATGTTGGTCCTAACCGATGTGCAAGTTCATCTTTTGGATGAAGAAAAACCACTATATATTATCTTGATAGGAGATTGAAAAAATTTACTTTGAAAGTAAAACACATTTTATTAAAAGTGATTTCATTTTTTAGAATTGAATTCAAAACCTCTGGATCTTACCACTTTATCACCACAACTTTTGATGAAATTATACATGTTTTGTTTAAATACTTATTACATATTATATTATACCGTATCATTTTATAGTATTTTAATGAACTCTACATTTAGCTAGAACATAATATTTTTTATCATTACATTATAGTCACGCATTAACAAGTTGAAGGATAACCTACAAGACAAATTGAGTATTGAGGTACAGCTATTATAAAAACTACGATAGACAAAATAAAAAAATTATTGAAGAATAAATAAAAACAAAATAATACACTAAATAGAACCTTTCATCATTAGGCATTACCTAATAATAACTTTAATAATACTACACAATAAAACTTAAATAAAGATAAAAATAAATATCATTTTTAAATTCATATAGTACAATATACTTGAGCCGGTGGTGTTTGAAAAATAACTTTTTTATCTAATTTAAAATAGTGATACGAACTATATGTTTCTTATTCTCATTAAATCTTACTTTATAAAAATATAGTGAATACATTATTATTATTATTATTACAATACAGTACTATATACTTGAGCCGATTATCTTTTTAAAATAATTTTTTTTATTTACTTTAAAATAATAGTACGAACTATATATGTTTTATCCTTATCAAATATTATTTTATAAAAATATATTAAGTTATTCTTATTTTTAAGACAGTAGAATATAACAAGTGACAAGTGACAACCATCTAAACAAGCTGTTGGGAAACCAGCTCAAACAAGTGTCGAAATACAGGTTGACCCCTAAGATGTATACGTGTGTTGAAATCTGCACTACTACTATGTACACATTTTCTTACACCATCAAATTAAGCTTATAATATAACTCAAAATGCATAAGATAATCCAATAAAACCGACTAAAATACATTGTATATTTGTAAAAATTGAGGTAAACGGTGCACTTAGATAAATTTAATATGGTCAGATTTTGAATTTATCTTCTGAGGAAGATTGAGCGGTCCACTTTGCAAACGTGTAACCTTATGGACCCATGTGCCCTTGGAGTTGGAATGAATTTATTTTATTTTATATTAGTATTTGATATTTAGTTGAAATTTGATCAAAATTAAAATTATTTTATACACTGTAGAAATTTTTCTAATTCTCAAAGTTCAAAGTTCAAGACTCTTGTTAAAGATTCAATGATTTTGATCGTCCACTTCAATTCAATGGCTTAATTTATGAGGGTAATATGTGCATTTAAAATTAAATATTTGTAAGTAAGGGATGCTAAATAAGCGTATTAGGTTGAATTTTTTGTGAATTAAAATATACTAAGTTAATATATGGGTGAATTATTGATTCAAATAAAAATTATTTGGATTAAAATATGTTAAAAATGAGTTATAATCAAATCGTTGTATTCTGAATTTAAAGTTTTATAAGTTACTTTTAGAATTTAGAAGTCATAAAATCTTAGCGTGCATGCTTTCTCTCTTACACATATATGAATAATAATACATAATCAATATAATTTTATTAGATAGAAAAGATAAAATACATGTAGGTTAATTTCATTAGATCAAAAAAGATTAAATACATTATCGATTTTATTTTTATTTTTATGAGGTAAAAAAGTCACTTTCTGAAAAGGATATGAAAGTTAAATTGTTTCTCATATTTAGGATTTTGTGAGGGGGGCGCGGAAGGGAGTGGGGGGCAGGTAGGATCTTGGGGATGTGGTTGGTTGGTTCAAAATGCCCAGACTGACAGAGAATTGATGCCTCATCTAACTTGTCCCTTCAAAAATTTCCCCAGCAAATTCGATCACTTCTATTGAATAGTTCAATCAAAATTCTACTTCTAGAATTAAAAGTAATAAATTAATGAGAGTGGAGTTAAAATTTAAAGTTTTAATTTCAAAAAAAATTATTGAATTCTAAAGTTAGTGGATATAATTGAATCATTGGTTCCTGTAAGCTATATATATATATATTAAATATATTGACTCAACCTTTATTGCTAAATGCGGTGTTCTTTTTTTTTAGAGAAATAGATATTTGCCCTTTTAGAAGTACGGAATAAAACTGCAATAATATACCTTTGTAATTCGATTATTTTTAAATTTTGTGTATAGTAAAAACTTTAACGTATTGTACTTTTAAGCACCCAATCTCATTTATATTAATTTTTTTTTGAATCATTAATAACTGTCGACTTTCAATTAGTATGACTATTCGTTTATTGGTTGGTCAACTATAAATTACATAAATTTTTTTACATAGTCACAATTAAACAACAATAATTTATGTGAAAGATAAATTTATTACTTATATTTATTTAGTGTAAAAATTGAATGTGAATAAAAGTACGGTGTACCTAAAAATTATCAAGGACTAATTTTTAAAATGTGCTGGATGGAGACGAATTTTATATTTAAGACAACGAATTTGCAAAATGACTATGTTTGAGCAAAGCCCAGACTCGAAGATGGTGGCTAAACTCGCCGCAGAGTTTAAAAACGAAAAGCCACTTGATCGTAGCATTAAAAGTCGAGATTGAGATTAAGCTCACTTAGTGATCAACACCCTTATCCTACCTATACTAGGTGGAAAGTTAAAAAAGCAAAATTTCAAAAACAACTAATATTTAAGCAATAAATAATGTATCACAGTTAGAGTTTGTTTAATTGCAGAATATAGCTATAGTCAGTAGTTAAATATACAAATTAGATATTGTATATATGTTAGTAAAATTTACTTTAAAAATTGTATATCATTAAAAATTGTATATCAATATTTGAAATTCGTTTTGTATACAAATATAAACTTTTAAATATGTGTACATGAGCTCTGAAATTCACTCTGTATGCAAATATAAACATATATGAGACCTGAAATTAGAAATTATATGAGCCTAGAAATATACAAATACAAAAAAAAAAATTAGCTATTTAATTTAAATTTTAATTGTAAATGATAATTATTTTAAAATTAACTACGCCAGATAATTATTACTTAGTATTTTCTACTCCACCTAATTTTTCTAAACTAAAATTCCATGTAAAAAATTGACATGTCCACCATCCAATAGTTAGTCAATTAAAGTTTTGTTCTAAAGTAGAATTTCCAATCAAGTAAACAATTAGCTACACTTTCATTATTAATAGTAAGTTAGTTAGTGTTAGACCATATTGAGATCTAGTTTATAAGTTTACCAAGAGTTCTCATATCAACCTCAGATAGGAAACATGGAACCTAAACTCAATAATCTTCATTCTTAAACAAGTCTAATTATTTATTAAACTGACAGATAAATTGTAATTAAACAAAGGTAACAAAAAATGTTTGTTTATTTATTAGATGACCTGTCAATTTTTCTTAAATAACAGGAAGAATGTGGAAAAGTTTCATGTTATTAGATTTTATCTTTGACTTTTTAGTTCAAAATGCTCAAAATCATGGTTTGTTCCACCCACTCCCTATCTGCTCCTACCCCCAAGAAAGTGAAAAAAATTAGAAAAAGCAATTTTTTTTTTTAAGAAATGAGCTTAAAAATAAAAAATAAAAAAATCTCACAAGTGAAAAAATAAGGAGAAAATGATCAATCTCTTACCATCACTTACAATTTAAAAAATCATGTATTTTATTTATTATTCTTGTGTTCTATTCTATTATCAATTTCTTGTGGAAAAAAATTATATCAAAAGAGCATTTGTACAATAATAATAAATTCAATATATTTTCATTAAGTGAAATCTAAAAAATGTAGAGTGTACGCGGTCTATATTACTACCTCAAAGACGATATAGAAATATTATTTCAGATAGACCCGACACAAGACTAAATGAACATTTGTAATAAATAAAAAATCAATCTTCCTGAAAATAATGTCACCCCTGCCTAATTGTCTTGTTATATTCATAAAATTAATTACTCTGTGCATGGAGTTTCAACATTTATTTATTTTAAGAATTCAACAAGGAGATAAATGAAACATAACCCTTTACAAATTTCTTGTAGATCAAAAATTCAAAATTAAATATGTTATTGGAGTATTACTTAAGGAGTCCAAAAAAGCATTCTAGATAACACTTTTACAATTATTATCTACTTTAAAAGAAACTTATATAGAAATTAAAAATATAAAAAATTATTATCTATCTATCTATATATATATATATATTGCTACTATCTGACACTTGCTCCAGAATTTTGTCTAATCAGATAGACAGAAGTAGATTTTCAGTGAAGGAAAATAATTTGCAGATGTGGAGATGCTTTCTTTATTGGTAGGTTTTCTGAAGAACCATTTCTACATCTGGTCTAAGCTTTTACCAATGACTTCCCATATAACATTTTCTTGAGTGTACGAAAAGATCTTGATTATTTTTTAAGTGACAACGTCCGTCTCTTATCAGATGCCTCAAGGTCGAATCAGTTGAATATAAAGTTATTTTTGATAAAATATTTTTTATTTTTAATATAAATTTAAATTTAATCAAATTTTAATATTAATAAAAAAAAATCCAGCCACCTTGAATTTCCCAATCTCTACCTGCATGGCCATGGCTAGATTGTATTGAGGCGCCACTAGATATTAAAACAACTTTAATAATAATATAATAAAATATTGATTTAATGGAATACTCGATCCTCATACTCCAACTATCTAAACAATGAAAATGAACATAATGCATTTTCTAAATTGTCATTTCAATTATCCACTTGATTTTAGTTAGAATTAGATTTTCTTTTTATGTGCATAATATAATCACTATGCATTTTCTTACTTTCTGAAAGAAAACGCTGCTACATTTTGTATCACGCTATATTTGCAAAAACTAGCATTAAGGGTGTATTTGGTACGGAAGAAAGTATTTTTTATTTGACCATTCCACACATGTCATTCCTACTTTTCAATTCTATCCCGACTCCGTAATGTTTAACTAGATAACATATAAAAATACTTTTAGAATAATATTTTCTTACTTACCAAACACTAGAAAATAAGTTATAAACCAGCTTATTTTTTTAAAAAATATTTTTAAAAGAATTATTTTTCGTAAAAGATATTTTCCTTCATAACAAACACACCCTAAGAGTGCTATTTATGAAAATTCTCCAAAAGAAAACATAGTTGAGCCGTTTGGGCTTTAGTCATTAGGCCATAAGACCCAGAGATTAGCAAGGATGCGAGCCCGTAAAATGCTACAAAAGATCCACAAAAATCCGAAATCTACGAAAAGAAACTTTGAAAGAAAAGACTTTGACGGTGATGAAGGCTACCGACTTTCAGTGGACGCGAAGCCTATCGATTTATTTTTATGTATCATTAATATTTCCAAAATTAATATACAACTTTGTTTTGAATCAACAAACAAATTGATTAAGAAAGTACTAATATATTATTTCCTTCGTCTCATTTTATGTGTCATAGTTTTTTTTTGGTTCGTCTAAAAAAGAACGTCTCATTTCCTTATTTGGTAGTTTTATAAAAGCAAAATTACTCTTTTATTCTTATTGGTCCTATTTATTATAAAAATCTAATCTATTTTATTTTAATAAAAGGCAATTTGATAAATATTATGAAATCTTCCTTCATTTCTCCGTGCGCGGTCAAATTAGGACACATAAAATGAAATAAAGGAAGTATATTTAGGGGAAGTTGCAGAAAATAGCAAATTTGAGGGTTAAAATTACCCTTTCATACCTACGGTTGTTAATTACAATTTATAGTCACATATATACAAAATATGGTATATATATACATGACAATTGAATCTCATACGTATACAATTAATTTTGACTTATATACACAAGTAAAAATTCGTATATGTATGTCGAAATTACATAGCTATAATTGCTACGAATTGTAATTTTTTAAAAATATAACTACAAAATAAAATTAAGGACTAATGGGGAGCGCGGTTTTAGGGAAAAGGGTCATACTTGCCCTTCTTCACCTAGAAAAAATCGATAGTTACCTCTTGTCGTAATTTTTTATTATATTATCCTTATAAGAAATGCAGCAAAAACGAAAATTTCCTCTGCGGTATCCAACTTCCGATATATATTTTCGGTTATACTGTTAATTTCCATGTCTCAAATTTTATTATCTTATGTGAATGTACTCACCGGGAGGGTACTGCATGTGTTTTTAGACGGGTAAAATGACAAGAGAAAAAAGGGTATATGAGTTGGACTGGTTGGGTTTTAACAATTGGGTGGGTCAGGTAGAATATTTAATATGAGAGATTTTTTTTAATTGTGATAAAAATATATCCACTCAGTATAATAAAAGTGGGAACAAGGAACTTCAACAAAGGAAAATATGTGTCAAAAGTTAGATTACATAAACTAATATATTAAAAATATATGACGAATGATAAATATAACTTTTTATTGGGAGTAAAAGGGTAAATATAACCCTTTGTAAAAGAAGAGAAAACTATGCTTCATGGCAAATTCTAGGTCTTAATTATGACCCATAGCTATAGTTTGAAAAGATTACAATCTGTATTCACTATAGCATTAATTTAAAATATATATACAAATATTGCACCTAAACTCAACATAAATCTACAAATATAATTATATATATATATATATACTAAATTTTATATATGTGCGGCTATAAAATGTAATTAACAAATCGCCACGAGAGACTGAATTTAGCCCTCAAATTTGCTTTTTTTAAAATTTCCTCCAAAAGATAGATCTAGCGATATTTAATAAAAAGGGGCACGAATAATTTAACAAAAATTTTCAACATGAAAAGCATACTTGGTTGAGATGTTTGGGCTTTCTGTCATTAGGCAAAGGGCCCAAGGCCATAGATTGCTGCAAAACGTCCACACAAAAATCTAAAATGTGGGGCAAAAACATAAGTAGCAAAAACTTGAATGGAGATGCGGGGTATCGATCCCCGTACCTCTCGCATGCTAAGCGAGCGCTCTACCATCTGAGCTACATCCCCA